>JAWPHD010005212.1:0-168319 GCA_037043455.1 Cyrtodaria siliqua
CCTGTGTTCTAGTGCATTTCGGGTGATAACTTTGAAACCATATTACCGACTGGATTGTATATCTTGGTGAGACCCATACCCCTATCATTTTAGGGGTCACTTTCAAGCTGACCTTGATCTTTGAACAAATTATGCAATCATAGCGATTACTTTGAAACCGTTATACCCACCCATATATACCTTTATAGCTACATTGCCCTTGGTAAGACAAGGAAGCTATTGTTTTTCAGGTCAGTAGGTCAAAGGTCAAGGTCACCTATGGTGTAACATCTGTCAGTTAACAATTTGAATTCAACTCATAAAGTATTACACACAGAATCATGAAACTTCAGACATATACTGCCCATTCTCCCTGTTGGTTTTGCGATCATTAGATGTCAATAGGTCAAGGTCATCTTGACCTCACACCTATGAAATGCTTTTCACATAAAAACCTTAGCAAACAGGCATATAATGCCCCATTAGGTGGGGCTCTTGTTAATGAAGTATTAAGTATCAAACAGGTAAACTCCTAGTGGCGACGCGGTTGACCTCGGAGAGCAAAAGGTCGCGTTAATATGACAAAGGTTTCAATAAATGTTTTGTTTGTAACAGACAGAAGTCGAGAGTGTGTTACTATAAATAGATTTTAATATATACTGGTTGTTCATTAAGCATCATGTTACACTTTCTGTCTTTCTTTTTTTTTTAAATTCCAGACCCGTAGTGGGGGTTGGGGTGGAGGGGTGGTGGGGGTGGGGGTGGGGGGGGGGAGTATCCTTATTCTTCTTTCTTCTTTATTTTTTTATATTTTATTATATATATATTTCAATTATTTGCTTACTTTAAAAACCTTTTTTGGGGACATATGAAACACTGAGATAAGGCCTAGGTTTACTGTTGTGAAAACATAAAGTTCGGCCATATCTTTAACGTGCAGTGGGTATGGCTATCCCTGTAATGGGATCGATGGCTTTACACTCCACTTGAAAGAAGGCATTATACTAAGTTTCAAAATACCTTGCGCGAGTAAATACTGCGGGAGTACGTTTTAAAAATCTGAGATGTGACCGCACTGTGATTCGAACCCGAAACCTTTTGAAAGAGTTGCAAAGATGCTAACCAATCGACCACCGCAACTTTATGTCAGTAAACATGTGTTGATAATGTTACATGTATAAACGGGGTAAAATTCCCCCTGAAGTCATGTTCATTGTGCCATTTTTGCCATGTTCATTAAAATTCTTTATTGTCATCCCTGCAGGGCTTCTAAAATTTTAAAATGCAAATCGGTCCAGGTTTTTAACTGCCGTAAGAATCGCGCTTATTTTGAAAAAATCACTAAAATCGCCGTACCCCACCCACCGTCAGCTGCACCATGATTTTTTTCCGTTCAGTCATTGATATAGAGAACTATTTAAAATGTATGTTTGTATTATATTTGTATTATTTCTAACTTACTTTATCACAATTTGTACATTTTAATGACTGACATCATGTCTTCGCTTTACTGAATGAATAATTTTCACTCAATATTAAAATTGTTGATCATTTGAGAAATTGAACCGGAAGCGTCTAATAAACCGGGTAGGTATAAAACGCGGACTAACACGCGCGGATTAGCGGATTATATACGATTTTACATAAATTTGAGTAATATCGTTTTTCATCAATTAGCTTAATTAATACCAAATGTTACGACTAACGCAAACAATTTCGGTCCGACTTCAAAAAAAAACGGTGTCAGGTTTGATCACTTTCCTTAATATTATACTTAAAGTTATTGTAAAAAAATAATCAAACAAGCAATTAACACATCTCGGTATTTTAATGACGCAAACAAATTTCAATCCCAGCTTTGGCCACTTAAAAAAACAAACCGACACAAGCAAACAGGCTAACACCTTACGACTAACGGTATATCAAAGAAATCACAGACGGTAACACTGCTTCAGTGAACCGACAGAACGCGTGATATACTTTCACTGATCACACATCAAAGGCGTGCTACATGGCTATAGACTCTTCCGGAAAACTCCCTACTATCGGTAATGGTTTAGTCCAAATTGACCAAATTGACCTACTTTCGCACAGCGAGTGACAAACAATCGTGTTATGGATCAAAGAATATTGCCGCAAGGCATATTTCAAGGAGTGTGTAAGGTAATTGTAGACTTTTTAACGACCGATAGATAAAATATCTGGGACCGATTTTAACAGAGATTTTGAAAAGAAAATCGGTCCGGAGAAACAGAATTCGGTCTGGGGACCGAAGAATCGGCGATTTTAGAAGCCCTGCATCCCTGTATTGTTTCATGTGCTACTTGAGGGGTGGCAGAAAAGAATTATCGTGGCTCCAGTGAAAGATGGAGTGTTTACAATAGAATTTGCAACAACTGCAGTTCTGCAGATCAGCTCTGCAATTCTGCAGATGAGAAAGTTCTATGCCCATTCTGCATATGTTTTATCTAGAAGTAAATGGAGAGCGAGCCTGTTCATTTCTGTTGGGGCCATAAAATCTTTTTGTGGTGGCGTGCCGTTAAATTCCAATTCGGCCAAACTCCAACTTCATTCCGTCCGTTACACTTTTTTAAAATTATTTACTTCTAAATTCGTTAGGAAGTGTAGGGCAGGATCCCGGATTCCTATTGAGCATTGCCTCTCTATGGGCGGCTCTAAATAAACTCTATTGTGTTGATGAGGCGTTAAAAACATTCAATTCAATATTTCATCACTTCTCACTCTTCTCGACTATTATTTACAGACATGCAGTCAAACAAATTGTTTTAATTTCAAAAGTAAGTGCTAAAATGATGTAAAACTCCATTCAAATCAAATGAATCGTCTCCATGGCTAACAGCGTTGCGTTGTAAACCTTCACCTCTCGCCGCTGCGGGTTCGAATCCCACTGGGAGCTTGACTTGTAAGTGAGGAAGTATCGACTCTTACGGATGGCGGGAGGTGTACAGTACTGGTTTTACCCAGGACAAGTGAGTGGTCTGCCTCCACCACAAAAAATCGATGTATAACCTTACAGTGTTAAAAATGTCGTAAAACACCATGCACACAAAACAAGCAAACTTTTTTAAAACACAGTCGTCATAAGGCCCCATGTAATAAATGAATAAGTGAGTGAGCAAGCGAGTGAGCGAGCGAATGAGCGAGCGAGCCAGCCAGCCAGCCAGTCAATCAGTCAGACAAATCAGTGAATAATTAATGGTGTTTTAACGCCCCATGTAATGAATGAATGAATGAATTAACACATAAGTAGGTCATATTGTGCGCAAAACCCATGGATGCAAAGAAAAACAAGTAAATATAAAGAAATGACATATATGTTAATAACAAACAATGTATTTGTAGTAACACGTGTTAGTTGCAACAAACAAAGCATTCACGCTAACCTTTGTCAAGATAACGCTAAATTTTGATACGAAAGGTAAACCGTGCTGCCGCTAAGATTTTCACTGTATGTTAATAAATTTGATGCAACAATTTGTATTTTAAATTGCTTAGGTGATCCAGGATTTTATTACTCTTCTTTGAAAAAATATCACCAAATCTGCCACTGTTGGTGAAAAAAAATCTGAATTCTACATGTGACTAGTTGGTTAATTCATGTTTATTTTAGCTTGACTGATCAGAGATCAGCAGAGCTTATGCCGTGGTGCGGCGTCCGTCGTCTGTCTGTCTGTCCGTAAACTTTTATTTGTAGCGACTACTCCTCTGAAACTACTGGATCGATATTCATGAAACTTTACAGAAATGTTGCCCATGAAGTCTAGTTGATCCTAGCAAAAATTCATATTGATCTGAAATCCAAGATGGCCACCAAAGCTAAAAATAGATTTTTAAAATACAAGTTTGTAGCGACTACTTCTTGAAAACTATAAGTGATATTGATATGGGACTTTTTCTAAAATGATCAGCATGACATGATGTTGGTCCTTGTCGAAAATCATTTAAATTCGAAGTTAAACATGGCTGCCAGTGGCCATCTTTGTTTACATAGAGTTATATAGTAAAAACTTGTAGCGACTACTTCTCTTAAACTACTTGGCGGATTTTCATGAGACTTTACAGGAATGTTGCTCTTGATGTCTAATTGATCCTAGCAACATTTCAGGTTGGCCAGAAATTCAAGATGGCCACCACAGCCAAAAATAGATTTTTAAAAAATAAATTTGTAGCGACAACTTCTTGAAAACTGTAAGTGATATTGATATGGGACTTTTTCTAAAATGATCAGCATGACATGATGTTGATCCTAGTCGAACATTATTTTGATTCAACGTTAAACATGGCTGCCAGTGGCCATCTTTGTTTATATAGAGTTATATAGTAAAAACTTGTAGCGACCACTCCTCTGAAACTACTTGACGGATGTTCATGAATCTTCACAGGAATGTTGCTGTTCATGTCTAGTTGATCCTAGAAAAATTTCAGGCTCGCCGGAAATTCAAGATGGCCGCCACAGCTAAAAATAGATTTTTAAAAAATAAGTTTGTAGCGACTACTTCTTGAAAACTGTAAGTGATATTGATATGGGACGTTTTCTAAAATGATCAGCATGACATGATGTTGATCCTTGTCGACATTTATTTCGATGCGACTTTAAACATGGCCGCTAGCGGCCATCTTTGTTTACATATATTTATATAGTAAAAACTTGTAGCGACTACTGCTCTGAAACTGCTAGACGAATTTTTATGAAACTTCACAGGAATGTTTCTCTTGTTGTCTAATTGATCCCAGATTTTTTTTAGGTCGGCCGGAAATTAAAGATGGCTGCCATGGCTAAAAATAGATTTTCAAAATACAAGTTTGTAGCGACTACTTCTTGGAAACTATAAGTGATATTGATATGGGACTTTTTCTAAAATGATCAGTATGACATGATGTTGATCCTTGTCAAAAATTATTTTGATTTGACGTTAAACATGGCCGCCAGTGGCCATCTTTGTTTACATAGAGTTATATAATGAAAACTTGTAGCGACTTCTCCTCTGAAACTACTTGACAGATTTTCATGAAACTTCACAGGAATGCTGATATTGCTATCAAAAACCTATCAGTAAAGCTTCAAGGTCATTGACCTCTTGTTTTGGGAACTGCTAAGCTGCCTATGGAAATAATAATGAAAAAATAACACCCGTTAAATGGATTATTTTGGAAAAGGTCTATAAATATTCTGAAAACTGCTATGACACCATACTAAATTTGTTCTTTCAATTCTTGATTCTTGCCTAACATCCTTTAGTTGTCTGTCATTAAAAATGCATTTCAAGGGGTGAAGGCAAAACCATTGTATCTTGTTCTTTATTTGTCACTAGTTACAATAGTTCACCTCTCAGTGTGTTTAACCAATTAGCACTCTATGATAGTATTAAGGGCAATCTTGATATTTCAAAAACTCATGGCATCCCCTTAGTTTTCTACATCAATTGCATTTGTTCAGTCATTAATATTAATTATAAGAATAGTATAAAGCAAATTGTTTTTGCATATTACTAACTGTTGATTACATTTCACCAATACTATATTCATAGCTATGGTAGAATAAAGGAGAAAAGTTGAAAACTCAAAATTGTATTTAAAAATATGCAAGCAGATTTAAAGTCAAAATGATACTGGAATAATAAATCGGGATTCTAATGCTTGATAAGGACTTCAAGATTGCCATGTGTCCCTTTAAAGATGCAACTAATCAAAATTCTTATTTCAACTGAAACACTTTAACAACATTTTGTTGAAACATTCCAATGTATAGTTTGTCCTCCCTATCACAGTAAGTGATGGAACATGGCAGAGACAATCCATGTTCCTGTCCCAGTAGTATCTGTATCTTGATACACTCGGCTGTAATCTGGTGGATGTTACTGGAAACAAAGCCACATACATACACTGTCCCTGTCCTGTCTATAGCCAGACCACGTGGGGTCTTTAGGTTATCATCCTTGTACACTGCCTTCACGGTACCATCCATCGCCATACATGTTACGATATGCTTTTCGTTATCAGACACGTACACGGCTGTCTTGTCTGAACTGATCGCCATGTAGTCTGGATCAACAAACTGTTGTTTATTAATGGTATCATTCATCAGAGATCTCAACACAGTACCGGTCATGTTGATTATTTCCACTTTAGCTGGATTAAAATATGCCACTATCAGTTTTCCATCATTATGTTCTATACCATAACAATCACCATTGACCTTTATCTCTTGACCTTTTGACAGGGTATGGGATACTACTGACACAAACTGGATTTTATTCCCCTGAGTCACAGCAACTTGGGTGTTGGCCACCTTTGTTATGCCCCATGGTTGACATGACAGTTGTATTTCAGTCGTACTTCTGTTTTGTTTTGTATCCACTAGTTTGACTTTAAAGTTGTTAAAGTCAGTAATGACAAGTTGGTTGTCAGGAAGCAGGGCTGATCCCGTGATCCAGCAGTCAGACTGGTCTTTGGCTGATTTGACATTGATGTCTGTTTGGTGTGTCGCTGTTCTGGGTACGGGTATCTCTGTTTCTGTAGTTTTTCTATCAATGGTGTTTTCTGTCTGTGTCTCTTTGCAATCATTAGATATCTCTGTTTGCGATGCTTTGCTGTCATTTGGTATCTCTGTTTGTGTCACTTGGCTGTAATTTGGGATCTCTGTTTGTGTGGTTTTGCTTTCACTTAATATCTCTGTTGTTCGCCTTTTTTTACTTTCTTTTTGTTCTTTCAGTTGGGTATTTTCGGTGTCATTTGGCTCATTCATCAGGAAAAGATTCCCCAGTGTGGTCAGGTTTTCCATCAGATATTGTATCTGTTTCTCTGGCTCAAACCGGTACATCTTAATCTTGTTGTCAGTCTGTATCTGCCTCAGATGATCCTCTAACTTCTGCATTTCAAGTTTGGTTTTGTCCATAGCAGGGAATAGCTTTCCATTTTGTTTAGTTTTGTGTAAATGATCAAGGTTTGTTGTCGTAGACTGGATTTCACTTCTCATGTCGTCTAATTTGTTAGAAATTGAGGTCATGTTTTCCTGATCTTCTTCTCTTCTCCTGTTAGCTTCATTAATAACGTCTTGTTCAAGTTTATCTAAAAAGTGAGTTATTTCTGCTCTAAACTGCCCAATGCTTTCTATTGCCTCTGAGGAATATTTGTCTGTATCTGTAACATTTTGCTTGGTTGTTATTGTATTGCTATCAATTTGCTGTCCGAGGTCAGCAAGTTTCTTTTCTAATTCTTCATACTCCTTTTCTACATAACTGACACCGTCACAACTTCGATGGTCAATAGCGATACAGGTAGCACAGACAAGCTGGTCATGTGACCTGCAGTTAAACGTAATAGCCTCACCTTGATGTTGAGGACATTTGTCTACGATTGTGTCTACGGTTTTGGTCTGGGGTTTGCTTCTTGGCATGGTTTTCTGGTCTTGTAGAACATGGTGTCTAAAAGGCCTGGCCCTGCGATGATGTGTAAAACATGTATTGCACAAGTATTCACAACAATCCACACAAAATCCCGAGGCAGGTAGCTGCTGACCCTCATCACTACACGGCTGACAAAAAAGTATCAACTCCTCCTCTGATTCCACACTCCTGTGGTCACCAAGTTCTCCAGCTTTCCTACCAGGAACTGACATTTTTTGTCTTATAACTTATTTAACTGATATTTTTTGTTATTTAACTCTATTATTTACACCATTGAACTGTTAGTTACAGTATAATTTGCACATACAGAACCTTTCCATCTATATTATTCCAAAAGTTAAACTAGTAACACTATGTCCATTATCTAAATTATTAACTCGTCACCTGAATCCTTTGTCATCTGAGATCTAAATTTTTATAAAAATACAAACAGGAAGTTAGTTTCTAGGTAGATATATAGACATGTTGTTCTATAATATTACCCCATGTCCAAATAGGTAGAATTATAACTTATTCTAGATATTGGGTCTATTTATAGAAATAGTGTACACATTTCAAGCTTTATAACACTTGAAAGATAAACTCACATCGTCTTCTGATATAATTTTATGACACAGATATTGTACTGGAACATCCCCAAGTTCAGTACCTGAATTTTATTCAATTGTTATATAAAAAAGAAGATCCAATTTATTTATAACCAGGTCGCTTATTCTCCCAAGCATTGGAATATTTCTATTTATTAACCCATAACCCCCTACATATATATAATGGACTGTTCTTTCTTTGAATTAAGACCATTCCATTTATGTGACTAAGGGGTGTTTTGGGGAAATGACTGATCAGCAGCCGGACATTGTGTAAAATGGATGCAAAGGCAATTATAGTCGTGCTTAGCAGGTTAAAGACATTTTCTATAGTTTTTTCGCAAAACAGATTTCCTTTAAACTTTTTGTACAGTAAGTCTGTTATATATATATAGACAGAAAATGTAAAAATAATGGTAGGTCACCATAATTGTTAACATTTTAAAAAATAATGTCAGTCTGTCCAAAAAGTTGAACAAGTCCAAATAACTAAATAAGACATTTTTGAAGTCTAATCATATATTGATTGGTCACAATTCTGCTAAAATTGTATTAAAGTAAAGAAAATTTAATTATAATAATATTTAAAGCTCATCTTTATGTAAAACCTATATTTTTTTACAAAATCTGTTGAGACCATTACCGCAATTTATGCACAAATTAGTCCATAATGATACAATTTCCTTTTTAGCTCTACTGATCAGAAATCAGCAGAGCTTATGCCATGGTGCGGTGTCCGTCCGTCCGTCCGTCCGTTCGTCTGTCCGTCCGTAAACTTTTGTTTGTAGCGACTACTCCTCTGAAACTACTGAATGGATTTTCATGAAACTTTACAGAAATGTTGCCCATGAAGTCTAGTTGATCCTAGCAAAAATTGATGTGAAATCCAAGATGGCTGCCAAATCTAAAAATAGATTTTTAAAAAGAAGTTTATAGTGACTACTTCTTGAAAACTCTTTAAGTGATATTGATATGGGACTTTTTCTAAAATGATCAGCATGACATGATGTTGATCCTTGTTGAAAATTATTATGATGCGACGTTAAACATGGCCACCAGCGGCCATCTTCTTTGTTTACATAGAGTTATATAAGGAAAACTTGTATTGACTACTCCTCTGAAACTACCTGACAGATTTTCATGAAACTTCACAGGAATGTTGTTCTTGATGTCTAATTGATCCTAGCAAAATTTCAGGTTGGCCGGAAATTCAGGATGGCTGCCACGGCTAAAAATAGATTTTCAAAAAACAAGTTTGTAGCGACTACTTTTTGAAAACTATAAGAGATATTTATATGGGACTTTTTCTAAAATGATCAGCATGACATGATCATGGTCCTTGTCAAAAATCATTTTGATTCGATATTAAACATGGCTGTCAGCGGCCATCTTTGTTTACATAGAGTTTATCTAATAAAAACTTGTAGCGACTACTCCTGTGTAACTACACTACGGATTTTCATGAAACTTCACAGGAATGTTGTTCTTGATGTCTAATTGATCCTAGCAAAATTTCAGGTTGGCCGGAAATTCAGGATGGCTGCCACGGCTAAAAATAGATTTTCAAAAAACAAGTTTGTAGCGACTACTTTTTGAAAACTATAAGAGATATTTATATGGGACTTTTTCTAAAATGATCAGCATGACATGATCATGGTCCTTGTCAAAAATCATTTGGATTCGATATTAAACATGGCTGTCAGCGGCCATCTTTGTTTACATAGAGTTTATCTAATAAAAACTTGTAGCGACTACTCCTGTGTAACTACTCTACGGATTTTCATGAAACTTCACAGGAATGTTGCTCTTGATGTTAAATTAATCCTAGCAAAATTTCAGGTCGGCCGGAAATTCAAGATGGCCACCATGGCTAAAAATAGATTTTCAAAATACAAGTTTGTAGAGATTATTTCTTGAAAACTATAAGTGATATTGATATGGGACTTTTCTAAAATGATCAGCATGACATGATGTTGACCCTTGTCAAAATTATTTTGATGTGACATTAAACATGGCCGCCAGCGGCCATCTTTGTTTACATAGAGTTATATAAGGAAAACTTGTAGCGTCTACTCCTCTGAAACTACTTGATGGATTTTCATGAAACTTCACAGGAATGTTGCTCTTGATGTCTAATTGATCCTTGCAAAATTTCAGGTCGGCCGGAAATTCAAGATGGCCGCCACGGCTAAAAATAGATTTTCAAAAAAAAAGTTTGTAGCGACTACTTCTTGAAAACTAGAAGTGATATTTATATGGGACTTTTTCTATAATGATCAACATGACATGATGTTGGTCCTTGTCGAAAATCGTTTTGATTCGATATTAAACATGGCTGTCAGCGGAAACATGGCTGTCAGCGGCCATCTTTGTTTACATAGAGTTATCTAGTAAAAACTTGTAGCGACTTCTTCTCTGTAACTACTCAACAGATTTTCATGAAACTTTACAGAAATGTTGCTCGTGATGTTTAATTAATCCTAGCAAAATTTCAGGTCGGCCGGAAATTCAAGATGGCCACCATGGCTAAAAATAGATTTTCAAAATACAAGTTTGTAGAGAATACTTCTTGAAAACTATAAGTGATATTGATATGGGACTTTTTCTAAAATGATCAGTATGACATGATGTTGATCCTTGTCAAAAAATATTTTGATATGAGGTTAAACATGGCCGCCAGCGGCCATCTTCATTTACATAAAGTTATATAATGAAAAATTGTAGCGACTACTCCTCTGAAACTACTAGACGGATTTTCATGAATCTTTACAGAAATGTTGCCCATGAAGTTTAGTTGATCCTAGCAAATATTTATGTTGATGTGAAATCCAAGATGACCGCCAAATCTAAAATAGATTTTTAAAAAAGAAGTTTGTATCGACTACCTCTTGAAAACTCTAAATGATATTGATATGGGACTTTTTCTAAAATGATCAGCATGACATGATGTTGATCCTTGTCGAAAATTGTTTTGAGGCAACGTTAAACATGGCCGCCAGTGGCCATCTTTGTTTACATAGAGTTATATAATGAAAACTTGTAGTGGCTACTCCTCTGAAACTACTTGACGGATTTTCATGAAACTTCACAGGAATGTTGCTCTATATACAATATATGCAACTAAAATTATAGGTCACCAAGAATATTGACATTTAATATTGGTTTTTGGAACCCTACCATTATGCTTAAATTTTTTAATTTTGTTTGAATTTTTACAAAATACTATATTTTCCCTATTTTATGTATGTTTCTAATAATAGGCATTTAATATGTAAATAAAGACAATAAAAAAAGAAAAAAAAGGAGAAAAAAAAAAGAGAAAAAAAAATACAATAAATACAACTAGACATCAAGAGCAACATTCGTGTACATTTTGATGAAAATCCATCCAATAGTTTTAGAAGAGAAGTCGCTCAAAATGCAATTAGGCCAGTATTTGTAGCTCGACTATTCAAAGAACAAGAGAGCTTATGTAATCACCCCGGCGTCGGCGTCCCACAACAAGGTTTGAGTGTAAGCTGTGTTTACAAGTCTATGTCTCTTACATTTCTAATCCTAGCACAACCAAATTTGGCCATGGGCTTCCTTATAGTATTATCTTAAGGGCTGCATAAGCAATTTTGGTTGCTGTAACCTATGGGCTCCCATGGAACCCAAATTCTGATAGCCCTTAAAATGTGCAATAAAGGCAGATCTAGGTTTGCGTGTAAGCTGTTGTATATATATATAATTTTGGTTTGAGATTTCTTATAGCATTATGCATCTTATTCATATTTCACCCATGTTGAGCATGGGCTCATAAAATGTGTCTATTTCACATCAAATTTTGCGTGTAAGCTGTGTTTACAGGTCTATTTCTCTTACATTTCTTGTCCTAGCTCAACTAAATTTGGGAATTGGGTTTCCTTATAGTATGTTGTAAAGGGTTTCGTAAGTAATTTTGTCTTCTGGAAATTCTGGGCTCCCATGGAACCCATATTGTGATGGCCCATAAAATGTGCAATAAACGCATATCTAGGTTTGCATGTAAGCTGTTGTATATATATATAATGTTGGTTTGGGATTTCTTATAGCATTATGCATCTTATTCAACCACGCCCCGTATTTTTTAATTTTTAGCTTGACTGATCAGAGATCAGCAGAGCTTATGCCGTGGTGCGGCGTTCGTCGTCCGTCTGTCCGTCCGTCCGTCCGTCCATCCGTCCGTCCGAGTTTACAGGAGGGCCTCGTGTGTCTTTTTTTGTGTATAAAGTATACTTGTGTGACTTTTTTTTCTTGTGTGACTGACACACAAGCAAGTATATCTCTATGCGCAGGAGATCTATTTCTTCATTTAAAGCAATAAAAAATTGCAGTCACACAAGAGGAGGGGAGCTTGTGTGACTAAAATGTGTCCAAATGGTAAAAACGACACACAAAATGTAAAAAACAGTCACACAAGGTACGAATGTACACACAAAAAACAGACACACAAGTTTTGAGTCACACAAAGCCTGATTTTGTGTACGTCCGTCTGTCTGTCTGTAAACTTTTTTTTGTAGCGACAACTCCTCTAAAACTACTGAATGGATTTTCATGAAACTTTACAGAAATGTTGCCCATGAAGTCTAGTTGATCCTAGCAAAAATTCATGTTGATGTGAAATCCAAGATGGCTGCCAAATCTAAAAATAGGTTTTTAAAAAACAAGTTTGTAGCGACTACTTCTTGAAAACTCTAAGTGATATTGATATGGGACTTTTTCTAAAATGATCAACATGACATGATGTTGGTCCTTGTCGAAAATCGTTTTGATTCGACGTTAAACATGGCTGCCAGCGGCCATCTTTGTTTACATAGAGTTATATAATGAAAACTTTTAGCGACTACTCCTCTGAAACTACTTGACGGATTTTCATGAAACTTCACAGGAATGTTGCTCTTGATGTCTTATTGATCCTAGCAAAATTTCAGGTCGGCTGGAAATTCAAGATGACCGCCCTGGCTAAAAATAAATTTTCAAAATACAAGTTTGTAGCGACTACTTCTTGAAAACTATAAGTGATATTGATATAGGACTTTTTCTAAAATGATCAGCATGACATGATGTTGGTCCTTGTCAAAAATCGTTTTCATTCGATGTTAAACATGGCTGCCAGCGGCCATCTTTGTTTACATAGAGTTATATAGTAAAAACATGTAGCGACTACTCCTCTGAAACTACTTGGCGGATTTTCATGAAACTTCACAGGAATGTTGCTCTTAATGTCTAATTGATCCTAGCAAAATTTCAGATCGGCCAGAAATTCAAGATGGCCACCACAGCTAAAAATAGATTTTTAAAAAATAAGTTTGTAGCGACTACTTCTTGAAAACTATAAGTGATATTGATATGGGACTTTTTCTAAAATGATCAACATGACATGATGGTTATCCGAGTCGAACATTATTTTAATTCGACAGTAAACATGGCTGCCAGTGGCCATCTTTGTTTACATAGAGTTATATAATGAAAACTTGTAGCGATTACTCCTCTGAAACTACTTGACGGATTTTCATGAAATTTCACACGAATGTTGCTCTTGATGTCTTATTGATCCTAGCAAAATTTCAGGTCAGCCGGAAATTCAAGATGGCCGCCATGGCTAAAAATTGATTTTCAAAATATAAGTTTGTAGCGACTACTTCTTGAAAGCTATAAGTGATATTTATATGGGACTTTTTCTAAAATGATCAGCATGACATGATGTTGGTCCTTGTCAAAAATCGTTTCGATTCGATGTTAAACATGGCTGTCAGCGGCCATCTCTGTTTACATAGAGTTATATAATGAAAACTTTTAGCGACTACTCCTCTGAAACTACTTGACGGATTTTCATGAAACTTCACAGGAATGTTGCTTTTGGTGTCTAATTGATCCTAGCAAAATTTCAGGTCGGCCGAAAATTCAAGATGGCCACCACGGCTAAAAATAATTTTTCGAAAAACAAGTCTGTAGCGACTACTTCCTGAAATCAAAATCAATCAGTAGAGCTTCAAGGTCATTGACCTGTTGTTAATTAATTGTTTTTATATACATATTTCTGTGTTGTTTTGGTCAATTCTTACACATAGCTATGTTGCCCCTAAAACCCACTCTCCACCTCCCACCGTCACCCCACTCCCCGACACTTGATTATTTTTTTTACATATTCCCCATCCCCACACACACACTCGATTTTATTTATTTTTTACATACTTCTGTTTGGTTTTGGTCAGTTTTTACACATGTAGCTCTGTTACCCCCACACACCCCATCCTATCCATCCACCTCCCCACCCCACCAAACCCATTGGTTAATTGGTTTATTGGCTCCCCTCACATGGAGGAGAGGGGGAACGGAATTGTTTTCATTTTATCTTCCATTATTTGGATATTAAAATTTTAATTTGAATGCAATCATTTGCATAAAACAATTTAGATTAAATTCAGATACACAGATGAAATATAAATATAAAAAAATTGCCAGATATCCCCACTCTCCCCCAGTTTCCTTTCGACCACAAATGTCTGTTTAATGACAGCAATTTTGAATTAAAACTGATAAAAATAAATAAAATTTCACACCCTTCCCCAATTTTTACTATAATTTGTATGAGAGGCTAACAATAATTTTTTATCGGCCCGAGTTTCTATACAGCCGCGCCCCCCAACCCAGCCCCCACATTCTTTTAGCCTTGCTTTCTGATGGTATATACTGGCTATATAATTTATTATTCTCTGAAAAATCGAATAGTGGAGCTGCGCTGTTCTCCGACATCTCTTGTTTATGCCTCTACTTGGTGGGCATTTAGATTGGCATTTGTCCGTCTGTCCCAAAAACTTTTCTCGCGCGATCCTCCATAACTATTAACCCACGGTCGCGAAACTTTACAGGAATGTTGACCAGCAAGTGAAAATGCGCGCCTGGTTTTATTTTGGACCAAGAACTACAGAGTTATGGCCCTTGACTTAGTCAAAATAAGGCCTGAAAAACTTTCATACCGGTATTCATTTTCTCTAAAACAAAACATATGCTTGTGTAACACTACAGCCTTGCCAATGTATTTAACCTAACAGTTACAAATGTAACACAATTGTATTCAAGTACACCCCTGTTAATCCCTCTTAATCATCTGAACACCTGTTAATGTTTACCTGTTTCGCTGGAAGTCTGGGAGTTAAGAGGTATTGCCATATTGGGGAGACCATTTGCCGAAATGTATTGTGGGTAAATTATGCATACACTGAGGTAATCACCGTGGCGTTAACCTGTAGCTACAGAGGTCGATGTCCATATGTGAGGCATGGCTAACTGCCGAAAAGCAGTAAGTATAATACTGAGCGTACGAACAGTCTAGTAGAGAGTCTAGGGTCGGTGGTTGAGTAGTGGAGAGTCAGTCTATCTTGTAATATGGATCCCCGCAGTCTAAGACAGGGTGTGGGATAAGTTAAACTATACTATGGAAGCCAGTATAGTAGGGCAGTCACCGTTACATACTAATCAGGGTTAGACACTAACGTTTTATGACTACTAGCCTACAGGGCTAGTGCCTTCTTATTAGCTCTACTGATCAGAGATCAGCAGAGCTTATGCCGTGGTGCGGCGTCCGTCGTCCGTCCGTCTGTCCGTCCGTCCGTCCGTTAACTTTTATTTGTAGCGACTACTCCTCTGAAACTACTGGATGGATATTCATAAAACTTTACAAAAATGTTGCCCATGAAGTCTAGTTGATCCTAGCAAAAATTCATGTTGATGTGAAATCCAAGATGGCCGCCAAAGCTAAAAATAGATTTTTTAAATACAAGTTTGTAGCGACTACTTCTTGAAAACTATAAGTTATATTGATATGGGACTTTTTCTAAAATGATCAGCATGACATGATGTTGGTCCTTGTCGAAAATCGTTTTGATTTGATGTTAAACATGGCTGCCAGCGGCCATCTTTGTTTACATAGAGTTATATAATGAAAACTTGTAGCGACTACTCCTCTGAAACTTCTTGACGGATTTTCATGAAACTTCACAGGAATGTTGCTCTTGATGTCTAATTGATCCTAGCAAAATTTCAGGTCGGCCGGAAATTCAAGATGGCCACCACGGCTAAAAATAAATTTTCAAAATACAAGTTTGTAGCGACTACTTCTTGAAAACTATAAGTGATATTGATATGGGACTTTTTCTAAAATGATTAGCATGACATGATGTTGGTCCTTATCAAAAATTGTTTTGATTCGACGTTAAACGTGGCTGCGCCATCTTTGTTTACATAGAGTCATATAGTAAAAACTTGTAGCGACTACTCCTCTAAAACTACTTGGCGGATTTTCAAGATGGCTGCCACAGTTAAAAAAAGATTTTTAAAAAATAAGTTTGTAGCGACTACTTCTTGAAAACTGTAAGTGATATTGATATGGGACTTTTTCTAAAATGATCAGCATGACATGATGGTTATCCGAGTCGAACATTATTTTGATTCGACATTAAACATGGCTGCCAGTGGCCATCTTTGTTTACATAGAGTTATATAATGAAAACTTGTAGCGACTACTCCTCTGAAACTACTTGACGGATTTTCATGAAACTTCACAAAAATGTTGCTCTTGATGTCTAATTGATCCTAGCAAAATTTCAGGTCGGCCGGAAATTCAAGATGGCCGCCACAGCTAAAAATAGATTTTCAAAATACAAGTTTGTAGCGACTACTTCTTGAAAACTATAAGTGATATTGATATTGGACTTTTTCTAAAATGATCAGCATGACATGATGGTTATCCGAGTCGAACATTATTTTGATTCCACATTAAACATGGCTGCCAGTGGCCATCTTTGTTCACATAGTTATATAATGAAAACTTGTAGCGACTACTTCTCTGCAACTACTTGACGGATTTTCATGAAACTTCACAGAAATGTTGCTCTTGATGTCTAATTGATCCTAGCAAAATTTCAGGTCGGCCGGAAATTCAAGATGGCCACCATGGCTAAAAATAGATTCTCATGCAAGTTTGTAGCGACTACTTCTTGAAAACTATAAGTGATATTGATATGGGACTTTTTCTAAAATGATCAGCATGACATGATGTTGGTCCTGATCAAAAATCGTTTTGATTCGACGTTAAACGTGGCTGACAGCGGCCATCTTTGTTTACATAGAGTTATATAGTAAAAACTTGTAGCGACTACTCCTCTGAAACTACTTGGCGGATTTTCATGAAACTTTACAGGAATGTTGCTCTTAATGTCTAATTGATCCCAGCAAAATTTCAGATCGGCCAGAAATTCAAGATGGCTGCCACAGTTAAAAATAGATTTTTAAAAAATAAGTTTGTAGCGACTACTTCTTGAAAACTATTAAGTGATATTGATATGGGACTTTTTCTAAAATGATCAGCATGACATGATGGTTATCCGAGTCGAACATTATTTTGATTACATTAAACATGGCTGCCAGTGGCCATCTTTGTTTACATAGAGTTATATAATGAAAACTTGTAGCGACTTCTCCTCTGAAGCTACTTGACGGATGTTCATGAAACTTCACAGGAATGTTGCTCTTGATGTCTAATTGATCCTAGCAAAATTTCAGGTTGGCCGGAAATTCAAGATAGCCACCACGGCTAAAAATAAATTTTCAAAAAACAAGTTTGTAGCGACTACTTCCTGAAATCAAAATCAATCAGTAGAGCTTCAAGGTCATTGACCTCTTGTTTTTACTAGCCCTTCTTAAAACCAACTAGTCCTCCTTTTACTCTTTTGCGGCAAAATAAAAAGATACCAAAATATCATGGCTTGGCAGCTCCATGGATAAGGCCTCCAGGCTTTGGAGATATAGACAGACATCTGACCAGCGTGGGTTCTCTCCCTCGCAAAGGCATGTCTGAGTAGAAACTTCATAATCCGGCTCTATCTATAGCTGAGGTTGCATTTCCTATATGACTGTACTGCTTGTAAATATTGCAAGACAACAGCTTTGTGACTAGGTAATAGTCAAATTTATTTATAGGCCACGGCCATTATACCTTTCTTTGCAGCGGCCTGCATAAGGCATTTTCTACAATCAAATTTCTTTCAAAGTCATGCCGACTGGGAACTGGGAAAAGGGCTCTGTAGGCACTTACACGATGGCTAAAATACACACGAATGTGTTTATTTGAATCATGTTGTTTTTTGCTGATGACGCTTTTCCTATTCTGTTTTTCGTTTGTTTTGATGGAGACAGTGTTCCGTATTTAAATATCGCCACATGTTTGTTTACAATGTGAAGGCCATCATGTCAATAAAATGCTTAGAAATGCTAGCGTCTCTACAGAAAAAGATGTGGGGATATTTATAAAACGCGGGTTATTTTTCAGCATTTTGCTCCATCAAAGAAAAAATGCCAATCAGTGATGAGTAATTTGACACACCTACACATTCGCAGGTGCTTGTCTTGGTCTATATCATAGCCTACTTTACATTACGATATTGAAGAGTTTAAATAGCGAAAATTTGAAATGATTTGGCAATTTTCAGCATCAGGATCATATAAGATCATTTAAAATCGACATTTAAATAATAAAAACACCTAGCCCGTCGGGCTTGTCAACTGTGGGTTTTTACTAGTCCTTCTCGAAAGTGACTAGCCTCGGGCTAGCGGGCTAGCGTTAGTGTCGAACCCTGCTAATTGGAAGATTTGGACATTTGAAAGTTTCTAAATACTATTATACTTTGTGAACCTAAGACATTTAATAATAGGGACTATTTAATTAGTTAACAAATGGACGTACTAAAAACCACTATACGAAACGGATATGTTTATATATATATAACAGGATTATGAATGTGTAATTATTCGGACTGTTTTATATGTACCAATAAATTATGGAAATCACAACGCGAAGTCCGGACCTTGTTATTTAATGTACCAAGCATAGCATACGACCCCGTAGTGCTACACTTGAAACCCAACCCTTTTTACCCTTCTCATGCAATGAGCAAGATTCTTTAAAAGCATAATATAACAGTGATGATGGAGATGAAGAAATAAGTCTTTGATACTATTTGATAGACTGAGTTAATATATCAATGAACATAGGATAGTGACCAGTTTCACCAAAAACTGCATCATTAGTTGATTTTTTGTGTACTCCTAGAATATATATCATTAGTACTACTTTTTAGCTCTACTGGCCGAAGGCCAGCAGAGCTTATGTGATGCCGAGTTGTCCGTCGTCCGTCGTCGGCGTTAACTTTTGGCTTGTTAAGACGATAGAGCCTTCATTTTTCATCCGATCTTTACCAAACTTTAACAGGTTGTTAATATCAATGAAAGCTCGGATGAGTTCGAAAACCAGCCAGATCGGACTAGTAACAGCGGAGTTATGGCCCTTGATTTAGTTAAAAATGCTATATTGTTATATTTTGCCTCGTTAAGACGATATGGCCTTCGTTTTTCATCCTATCTTTACCAAACTTTACCACATTGTTAATATCAATGGAAGCTCGGACAAGTTCGAAAACCAGCCATATCGGACTAGTAACAGCGAAGTTATGGCCCTTGATTTAGTTAAAAATGCTATATTTTGCATCGTTAAGACGATAGAGGCTTCATTGTTCCTCCGATCTTTACCAATCTTTATCAGATTGTTAATGTTGTTGAAAGCTCGAACTATTTTGAAACCAGCCATATTCGACCAGTAACAATGAAGTTATGGCCCTTGATTTAGTTAAAAATGCTATATTTTGCCTCGTTAATACGGTAGGGCCTTCATTTTTCATCTGATCTTTACCAAACTTTACCAGATTCTTTAGTTATTGCCCTTGATTTAGTTAAAAAGCTGTTTTTTTGCCCGAAACTTTCAAAAAAACGTAAATGGCAGTCAATCGCTTCATTGATGTTATAAGAGCCGTGTTAGCCAGTAGAGCGTCCACAGGCCCTCTTGGGCCTCTTGTTATTAAGTTATGCTCTCAAAGTAAGTCGTCTTGGCACTTATCAAACATGCCATTAGCAGAAAATACAATTCCTAGATACTTGTATGTTGTGACTTGTTGTAAGACATGTGATCTATAATATATATCAACCTTTGGTATTTTTCCACCTCCAAAAATTATAATTTGCGTATTTTTAGCTCGACTGATCAGAGATCAGCAGAGCTTATGCCGTGGTGCGGCGTCCGTCGTCCGTCCGTCTGTCCGTAAACTTTTATTTGTAGCGACAACTCCTCTGAAACTACTGGATGGATATTCATGAAACTTTACAGAAATGTTGCCCATAAAGTCTAGTTGATCCTAGGAAAAATTCATGTTGATGTGAAATCCAAGATGGCCACCAAAGCTAAAAATAGAGTTTTAAAATACAAGTTTGTAGCGACTACTTCTTGAAAACTATAAGTGATATTGATATGGGACTTTTTCTAAAATGATCAGCATGACATGATGTTGATCCTTGTCAAAAATCGTTTTGATTCAACTTTAAACATGGCTGCCAGCGGCCATCTTTGTTTACATAGAGTTATATAGTAAAAACTTGTAGCGACTACTCCTCTGAAACTACTTGGCGGATTGTCATGAAACTTTACAGGAATGTTGTTCTTGATGTCTAATTGATCCTAGCAAAATTTCAGATCTGCCAGAAATTCAATATGGCCGTCACAGCTAAAAATAGATTTTTAAAAAATAAGTTTGTAGCGACTACTTCTTGAAAACTATAAGTGATATTGATATGGGACTTTTTCTAAAATGATCAGCATGACATGATGTTGATCCTTGTCGAAAATTATGTTGATTCGACGTTAAATATGGTTGCCAGTGGCCATCTTTGGTTACATAGAGTTACATAGTAAAACCTTGTAGCGACTACTCCTCTGAAGCTACTTGACGGATGTTCATGAAACTTCACAGGAATGTTGCTCTTGATGTCTAGTTGATCCTAGAAAAATTTCAGGTCGGCCGGAAATTCAAGATGGCCGCCACAGCTAAAAATAGATTTAAAATAAGTAAGTTTGTAGCGACTACTTCTTCAAAACTATAAGAGATATTGATATTTGACGTTAAACATGGCTGTCAGCGGCCATCTTTGTTTACATAGAGTTATATAATGAAATCTTGTAGCGACTACTCCTCTGAAACTACTTGACGGATTTTCATGAAACTTCACAGGAATGTTGCTCTTAATGTCTAATTGATCCTAGCAAAATTTCAGGTCGGCCGGAAATTCAAGATGGCCGCCACGGTTAAAAATAGATTTTCAAAAAACAAGTCTGTAGCGACTACTTCCTGAAATCAAAATCAATCAGTAGAGCTTCAAGGTCATTGACCTCTTGTTTAAATTAACAGTGAGACTATTTTGAACACAGTAATCAGAGAGTTTATCCATACAATTCTGTAAACCACTTTGGGTTGAAGATAATAGTATCAAGTCATCTGCATATAATAAACAATTTATCTTTATGGAATCTAGAGCTGCAGGATTGTCCTCATGATTGAAATTTTTTGGTAAATCATGTGTGGTGTATTTCTTAGTTAGGATGTGTAGACGCACAATAATGTCTCGGATTTTTTAGTCAAGTAAACACAATTATTTCCAGTGGTGTATGGCTTTCTCAAAGTTTATATTGTACAAGTGTTATTTTGACACACCTATCTTTGATTTTCATTGTGCATTTAAGTTTGTGTATTTTAAATGTTCAACTAACGTTATATGTAATCTATGCCTCCCTGTGTTATATGTAATCTATGCCTCCCTGTGTTATATGTAATCTATGCCTCCCTGTGTTATATGTAATCTATGCCTCCCTGTGTTGTATGTAATCTATGCCTGCCAGTGTTGTATGTAATCTATGTCTCCCTGTGTTGTATGTAATCTATGCCCCCCTGTGTTATATGTAATCTATATCTCCCTGTATTATATGTAATCTATGCCTCCCTGTGTAATATGTAATCTATGCCTCCCTGTGTAATATGTAATCTATGCCTCCCTGTGTTATATGTAATCTATGTCTCCCTGTGTTATATGTAATCTATGCCTCCCTGTGTTATATGTAATCTATGCCTCCCTGTGTTATATGTAATCTATGCCTCCCTGTGTTATATGTAATCTATGCCTCCCTATGTTATATGTAATCTATGCCTCCCTGTGTTATATGTAATCTATGCCTCCCTGTGTTATATGTAATATATGCCTCCCTGTGTTATATGTAATATATGCCTCCCTGTGTTGTATGTAATCTATGCCTGACTGTGTTGTATGTAATCTATGTCTCCCTGTGTTGTATGTAATCTATGCCCCCCTGTGTTGTATGTAATCTGTGTCTCCCTATGTTATATGTAATCTATGCCTCCTTGTGTTATACAAAATCTATGTCTCCCTGTGTTATATGTAATATATGCCTCCCTGTGTTATATGTAATCTATGTCTCCCTGTGTTGTATGTAATCTATGCCCCCCTGTGTTGTATGTAATCTATGCCTCCCTGTGTTATATGTAATATATGCCTCCCTGTGTTATATGTAATCTGTGTCTCCCTGTGTTATACATAATATATGCCTCCCTGTGTTATATGTAATGTATGCCTCCCTGTGTTATACATAATCTATGTCTCCCTGTGTTATATGTAATATATGCCTCCCTGTGTTATATGTAATCTATGTCTCCCTGTGTTATATGTAATATATGCCTCCCTGTGTTGTATGTAATCTATGCCTGCCTGTGTTGTATGTAATCTATGCCCCCCTGTGCTGTATGTAATCTATGCCTCCCTGTGTTGTATGTAATCTATGCCTCCCTGTGTTATATGTAATCTATGTCTCCCTGTGTTATACATAATCTATGCCTCCCTGTGTTATATGTAATCTATGCCTCCCTGTGTTATACATAATCTATGTCTCCCTGTGTTATATGTAATATATGCCTCCCTGTGTTATATGTAATCTATGTCTCCCTGTATTATATGTAATATATGCTTCCCTGTGTTATATGTAATATATGCCTCCCTGTGTTGTATGTAATCTATGCCTCCCTGTGTTGTATGTAATCTATGCCTCCCTGTGTTATATCTAATCTATGCCTCCCTGTGTTATATGTAATCTATGACTCCCTGTGTTATATCTAATCTATGCCTCCCTGTGCAATGTTTTTTTTTAGAATCGGAAATCTGCTAAACCATGCACAAACACAGGTGAACAAAAACTTGGATGACTGCAGAAATTAATGAGGGCACTGTAATATAAACGGAATACAAATTGGGTGACAACATTCAAATTTAGTTATCTAAGGAATCTGGTTTAATAGAATGTATAGGGTAATAGTACTGATATTACATACACAAAGTTGAAAGACGTAAACATTGATTAACTGCATTGATACAGAGCACTAAATCCAAGGGAAAAAATAACTGAATTGTTATTTAGATCGAGCCATCGCAGATCCCGGAGAGAGGTGAAGGATACACTGGAATCCAAGAACCCCCCTGCTTTACTGTTACTATGAAGTAGTTAGATGGTTCTTATACATGCGGACGAAGCTAAGAAATTAGGTGTCTTGCACTTGGATCATGAAGATATTTGGTGGCACCGGTGAGGCTTGAACAAGTGATATCCAGATTCAAAGTCCATCGTGCTATCCACTGTGTCCCATCCTATCCACGTGACTGTGTCCTATGCTATCCTCTGTGTCCTGTGCTATCCTTTGTGTCCCGTGCTGTCTGCTGTGTCCCGTGCTATCCGCTGTGTCCCGTGCTATCCACTGTGTCCCGTGCTATCTGCTGTGTCCCGTGCTATCAGCTTTGTCCCGTGCTATCCGATGTGTCCCATGCTATCCACTGTGTCCCATGCTATCCACTGTGTCCCATGCTATCCACTGTGTCCCGTGATATCCACTGTGTCCCGTGCTATCTGCTGTGTCCCGTGCTATCAGCTTTGTCCGATGCATCCCATGCTATCCACTGTGTCCCATGCTATCCACTGTGTCCCATGCTATCCACTGTGTCCCGTGATATCCACTGTGTCCCATGCTATCCACTGTGTTCCATTCTATCCACTGTGTCCCGTGCTATCCACTGTGTCCCATGCTATCCACTGTGTCCCATGCTATCCACTGTGTCCCGTGTTATCCACTGTGTCCCATGCTATCCACTGTGTCCCGTGTTATCCACTGTGTCCCATGCTATCCACTGTGTCCCGTGTTATCCACTGTGTCCCATGCTATCCACTGTGTCCCATGCTATCCACTGTGTCCCGTGTTATCCACTGTGTCCCATTCTATCCACTGTGTCCCGTGCTTTTCACTGTGTCCCGTGTTATCCACTGTGTCCCATGCTATCCACTGGACCACACCGGCTCAGATAGATTAGCAGCTACAACATGAGTATTCACATCCGTGTACTGCAAGAAATAAAAGTTTAGATATGTTCTCCCGGAAGTTAGAATGTATAGAAACAATGACTAACTCTGCAGGAACGACATTGATCGCATACCCGTAAAAGTATCATGAATAACCAATCTTAATATTTACAGGGAACCAAGACTGACCCGGGTATCAACCAGCGGGCCTTGAGCCTTCTATTCGAGGAGATCGCGTCACGTGACGTAGACTGGCAATACTCTATTACTGTCAGCGTGGTGGAGATATACAACGAAATGATCCGGTAAGAACTTTAAATATATACTGTACATAGGACACAATGTTTGTTAAGCTTATCACAATACTTCATTAATATTTTAAGCGCAAGGAGTTGACATTGGAAAAGCCCATCTAAAAAGTATATTGGCTTCATCCGTTCGTTTGTTTGTCCATCCAAAGCAATCATGTCTCAGCCATAACTTCAAAAGTACAGAAGGGAGTTTCATGCAACTTTACACTGATGTTAATCACAATGAGAAGGTGTGTCATGCATCTGATCCTTACCTCAAAGGTCAAGGTCGTACTTGGAGGTCAAAGTTCAAATTAACTTCGGGGGCATTTGTCACTAACTGGTGACTGACATTTCTTGTTGGTAAGTATTGTCAAATTTGACCTTTTGGGTGAAACACGCTCCCCAAACACTAGATGCGTGAGATGTTATATGTACGTCCATGTTACTCCCCAAACACTAGATGCTTTAGATGTTATATGTACGTCCATGTTACTCCCCAAACACTAGATGCGTGAGATGTTGATTATATGTATTATATGTACGTCCATTTTACAGAGATCTGCTGGGTGATGATACGGCATACAAGATGGAGGTGAAGATGAACCCCGACGGTGGCTACCACATACCTGGCCTGTCCTACGTCACCGTCAACACCGTAGATGATGTAAATGAGGTAGGCAGACAAGTGTGCTAGCATTAAATACCAGATTTAGTAGGGTAGATGATGTAAATGAGGTAGGCAGACAAGTGTGCTAGCATTAAATACCAGATTTAGTATGGTAGATGATGTAAATGAGGTAGGCAGACAAATGTGCTAGCATTAAATACCAGATTTAGTATGGTAGATGATGTAAACCAGGTAGGCTGACAAGTGTGATAGCATTAAATACCAGATTTAGTATGGTAGATGATGTAAATGAGGTAGGCAGACAAATGTGGTAGCATTAAATACCAGATTTAGTATGGTAGATGATGTAAAGGAGGTAGGCAGACAAATGTGGTAGCATTAAATACCAGATTTAGTATGGTAGATGATGTAAATGAGGTAGGCAGACAAATGTGGTAGCATTAAATACCAGATTTAGTATGGTAGATGATGTAAATGAGGTAGGCAGACAAATGTGGTAGCATTAAATACCAGATTTAGTATGGTAGATGATGTAAATGAGGTAGGCAGACAAATGTGGTAGCATTAAATACCAGATTTAGTATGGTAGATGATGTAAATGAGGTAGGCAGACAAATGTGGTAGCATTAAATACCAGATTTAGTATGGTAGATGATGTAAATGAGGTAGGCAGACAAGTGTGATAGCATTAAATACCAGATTTAGTGTGTTAGATGATGTAAATGAGGTAGGCAGACAAGTGTGCTAGCATTAAATACCAGATTTAGTATGGTAGATGATGTAAATGAGGTAGGCAGACAAGTGTGCTAGCATTAAATACCAGATTTAGTATGGTAGATGATGTAAATGAGGTAGGCAGACAAGTGTGGTAGCATTAAATACCAGATTTAGTATGGTAGATGATGTAAATGAGGTAGGCAGACAAATGTGCTAGCATTAAATACCAGATTTAGTATGGTAGATGATGTAAACCAGGTAGGCTGACAAGTGTGATAGCATTAAATACCAGATTTAGTATGGTAGATGATGTAAATGAGGTAGGCAGACAAATGTGGTAGCATTAAATACCAGATTTAGTATGGTAGATGATGTAAAGGAGGTAGGCAGACAAATGTGGTAGCATTAAATACCAGATTTAGTATGGTAGATGATGTAAATGAGGTAGGCAGACAAATGTGGTAGCATTAAATACCAGATTTAGTATGGTAGATGATGTAAATGAGGTAGGCAGACAAATGTGGTAGCATTAAATACCAGATTTAGTATGGTAGATGATGTAAATGAGGTAGGCAGACAAATGTGGTAGCATTAAATACCAGATTTAGTATGGTAGATGATGTAAATGAGGTAGGCAGACAAGTGTGATAGCATTAAATACCAGATTTAGTGTGGTAGATGATGTAAATGAGGTAGGCAGACAAGTGTGCTAGCATTAAATACCAGATTTAGTATGGTAGATGATGTAAATGAGGTAGGCAGACAAGTGTGATAGCATTAAATACCAGATTTAGTATGGTAGATGATGTAAACGAGGTAGGCAGACAAGTGTGATAGCATTAAATACCAGATTTAGTATGGTAGATGATGTAAATGAGGTAGGCAGACAAGTGTGATAGCATTAAATACCAGATTTAGTGTTACCAGATTTAGTGTGGTAGATGAAGTAAATGAGGTAGGCAGACAAGTGTGCTAGCATTAAATACCAGATTTAGTATGGTAGATGATGTAAACGAGGTAGGCAGACATGTGTGATAGCATTAAATACCAGATTTAGTATGGTAGATGATGTAAACAAGGTAGGCAGACAAGTGTGCTAGCATTAAATACCAGATTTAGTATGGTAGATGATGTAAAGGAGATAGGCAGACAAGTGTGATAGCATTTAATACCAGATTTAGTATGGTAGATGATGTAAATGAGGTAGGCAGACAAGTGTGATAGCATTAAATACCAGATTTAGTGTTACCAGATTTAGTGTGGTAGATGATGTAAATGAGGTAGGCAGACAAGTGTGCTAGCATTAAATACCAGATTTAGTATGGTAGATGATGTAAACGAGGTAGGCAGACAAGTGTGATAGCATTAAATACCAGATTTAGTATGGTAGATGATGTAAACAAGGTAGGCAGACAAGTGTGCTAGCATTAAATACCAGATTTAGTATGGTAGATGATGTAAAGGAGATAGGCAGACAAGTGTGATAGCATTTAATACCAGATTTAGTATGGTAGATGATGTAAAGGAGGTAGGCAGACAAGTGTGATAGCATTGAATACCAGATTTAGTATGGTAGATGATGTAAAGGAGATAGGCAGACAAGTGTGATAGCATTTAATACCAGATTTAGTATGGTAGATGATGTAAAGGAGGTAGGCAGACAAGTGTGATAGCATTAAATACCAGATTTAGTGTGGTAGATGATGTAAACGAGGTAGGCAGACAAGTGTGATAGCATTAAATACCAGATTTAGTATGGTAGATGATGTAAATGAGGTAGGCAGACAAGTGTGATAGCATTAAATACCAGATTTAGTGTGGTAGATGATGTAAATGAGGTAGGCAGACAAGTGTGCTAGCATTAGATACCAGATTTAGTATGGTAGATGATGTAAATGAGGTAGGCAGACAAGTGTGATAGCATTAAATACCAGATTTAGTATGGTAGATGATGTAAACAAGGTAGGCAGACAAGTGTGCTAGCATTAAATACCAGATTTAGTATGGTAGATGATGTAAAGGAGATAGGCAGACAAGTGTGATAGCATTGAATACCAGATTTAGTATGGTAGATGATGTAAACGAGGTAGGCAGACAAGTGTGATAGCATTTAATACCAGATTTAGTGTGGTAGATGATGTAAAGGAGATAGGCAGACAAGTGTGATAGCATTAAATACCAGATTTAGTATGGTAGATGATGTAAAGGAGATAGGCAGACAAGTGTGATAGCATTTAATACCAGATTTAGTGTGGTAGATGATGTAAAGGAGATAGGCAGACAAGTGTGATAGCATTAAATACCAGATTTAGTATGGTAGATGATGTAAAGGAGATAGGCAGACATGTGTGATAGCATTAAATACCAGATTTAGTATGGTAGATGATGTAAACGAGGTAGGCAGACAAGTGTGATAGCATTGAATACCAGATTTAGTATGGTAGATGATGTAAAGGAGATAGGCAGACAAGTGTGATAGCATTAAATACCAGATTTAGTATGGTAGATGATGTAAAGGAGATAGGCAGACAAGTGTGATAGCATTAAATACCAGATTTAGTATGGTAGATGATGTAAACGAGGTAGACAGACAAGTGTGCTAGCATTAAATACCAGATTTAGTATGGTAGATGATGTAAATGAGGTAGGCAGACAAGTGTGCTAGCATTAAATACCACATTTAGTATTTTAGATGATGTAAACGAGGTAGGCAGACAAGTGTGCTAGCATTAAATACCAGATTTAGTATGGTAGATGATGTAAACGAGGTAGGCAGACAAGTGTGCTAGCATTAAATACCAGATTTAGTATGGTAGATGATGTAAATGAGGTAGGCAGACAAGTGTGCTAGCATTAAATACCAGATTTAGTATGGTAGATGATGTAAATGAGGTAGGCAGACAAGTGTGCTAGCATTAAATACCAGATTTAGTATGGTAGATGATGTAAAGGAGGTAGACAGACAAGTGTGATAGCATTAAATACCAGATTTAGTATGGTGGATGATGTAAACGAGGTAGGCAGTCAAGTGTGCTAGCATTAAATACCAGATTTAGTATGGTAGATGATGTAAACGAGGTAGGCAGACAAGTGTGGTAGCATTAAATACCAGATTTAGTATGGTAGATGATGTAAACGAGGTAGGCAGTCAAGTGTGCTAGCATTAAATACCAGATTTAGTATGGTAGATGATGTAAACGAGGTAGGCAGACAAGTGTGCTAGCATTAAATACCAGATTTAGTATGGTAGATGATGTAAACGAGGTAGGCAGACAAGTGTGATAGCATTAAATACCAGATTTAGTATGGTAGATGATGTAAACGAGGTAGGCAGACAAGTGTGATAGCATTAAATACCAGATTTAGTATGGTAGATGATGTAAACGAGGTAGGCAGACAAATGTGGTAGCATTAAATACCAGATTTAGTATGGTAGATGATGTAAACGAGGTAGGCAGACAAGTGTGATAGCATTAAATACCAGATTTAGATGTAAACGAGGTAGGCAGACAAGTGTGATAGCATTAAATACCAGATTTAGTGTTGTAGATGATGTAAACGAGGTAGGCAGACAAGTGTGATAGCATTAAATACCAGATTTAGTATGGTAGATGATGTAAACGAGGTAGACAGACAAGTGTGATAGCATTAAATACCAGATTTAGTATGGTAGATGATGTAAACGAGGTAGGCAGACAAGTGTGCAAGCATTAAATACCAGATTTAGTATGGTAGATGATGTAAACGAGGTAGACAGACAAGTGTGATAGCATTAAATACCAGATTTAGTATGGTAGATGATGTAAACGAGGTAGACAGACAAGTGTGATAGCATTAAATACCAGATTTAGTATGGTGGATGATGTAAACGAGGTAGGCAGTCAAGTGTGCTAGCATTAAATACCAGATTTAGTATGGTAGATGATGTAAACGAGGTAGGCAGACAAGTGTGCTAGCATTTAATACCAGATTTAGTATGGTAGATGATGTAAACGAGGTAGGCAGTCAAGTGTGCTAGCATTAAATACCAGATTTAGTATGGTAGATGATGTAAACGAGGTAGGCAGACAAGTGTGCTAGCATTAAATACCAGATTTAGTATGGTAGATGATGTAAACGAGGTAGGCAGTCAAGTGTGCTAGCATTAAATACCAGATTTAGTATGGTAGATGATGTAAACAAGGTAGGCAGACAAGTGTGCTAGCATTAAATACCAGATTTAGTATGGTAGGTGATGTAAAGGAGATAGGCAGACAAGTGTGGTAGCATTGAATACCAGATTTAGTATGGTGGATGATGTAAACGAGGTAGGCAGACAAGTGTGCTAGCATTAAATACCAGATTTAGTATGGTAGATGATGTAAACGAGGTAGGCAGACAAGTGTGCTAGCATTAAATACCAGATTTAGTATGGTGGATGATGTAAACGAGGTAGGCAGACAAGTGTGCTAGCATTAAATACCAGATTTAGTATGGTAGATGATGTAAACGAGGTAGGCAGACAAGTGTGGTAGCATTGAATACCAGATTTAGTATGGTGGATGATGTAAACGAGGTAGGCAGACAAGTGTGATAGCATTAAATACCAGATTTAGTATGGTAGATGATGTAAACGAGGTAGGCAGACAAGTGTGCTAGCATTAAATACCAGATTTAGTATGGTAGATGATGTAAACGAGGTAGGCAGACAAGTGTGGTAGCATTAAATACCAGATTTAGTATGGTAGATGATGTAAACGAGGTAGGCAGACAAGTGTGCTAGCATTAAATACCAGATTTAGTATGGTGGATGATGTAAACGAGGTAGGCAGACAAGTGTGATAGCATTAAATACCAGATTTAGTATGGTGGATGATGTAAACAAGGTAGGCAGTCAAGTGTTGTAGCATTTAATACCAGATTTAGTATGGTAGATGATGTAAACAAGGTAGGCAGTCAAGTGTGGTAGCATTAAATACCAGATTTAGTATGGTGGATGATGTAAACGAGATAGGCAGACAAGTGTGATAGCATTAAATACCAGATTTAGTATGGTGGATGATGTAAACAAGGTAGGCAGTCAAGTGTTGTAGCATTTAATACCAGATTTAGTATGGTAGATGATGTAAACAAGGTAGGCAGTCAAGTGTGGTAGCATTTAATACCAGATTTAGTATGGTAGATGATGTAAACAAGGTAGGCAGTCAAGTGTGGTAGCATTAAATACCAGATTTAGTATGTTAGATGATGTAAACGAGGTAGGCAGACAAGTGTGCTAGCATTAAATACCAGATTTAGTATGGTGGATGTATTCTCTTAATCTTTCACTACATCCAGTTGTACAAACAACAAAACAGTAAACAATTTTTTTGTATGTCAAATCGAATCTTTATTAGTGATAAAGGCCACTGGTCTACATAAGTACAAATGGGAATATGTGTACAAATAGAATTCATAAAAATGCTCTCTTATTTCAGTGTTTCAGCGTTGGCCAGCAGAATCGGGCAACAGCAGCGACCAATATGAACGAGCACTCGTCTCGGTCCCACGCCCTGCTGTGTGTGACTGTGGTAGGGGTCAACAGAACCACGGGTGTTAAAACTACAGGTAAGCCACAATGTTACCTGCTGTGTGTGACTGTGGTAGAGATCAATAGAACCACCGCTGTTGAAACTACAGGTAAGCCACAATGTTACCAGCGACCAATATGAAACAGCCCTCGTCTAGGTCCCACACCCTGCTGTGTGTGACTGTGGTAGTGGTCAATAGAACCACAGGTGTCAAAACTACAGGTAAGCCACAATGTTAGCAGCAACCAATATGAACGAGCCTTCATCTAGGTCCCATGCCCTGCTGTGTGTGACTGTGGTAGGGTCAATAGAACCACAGCTGTAAAAACTACAAGTTAGCTACAATGTTAGCAGCGACCAATATGAACGAGAACTCACCTAGCCCTGCTGTGTGTAGGTCCCATGCCCTGCTGTGTATGACTGTGATAGGAGTCAATAGAACCATGCAGGGGTCTTTTTGTATTGAATCATTTCTTACTGTGACAGTATATGTTATTGCCCAAACACAGGATTATGTACTTACACAAGAAAAATATCCAGATGTGTATTCCAATTTTCACAGGTATTCAGTAAACATATCCAAATACGCTATAGATTTGGTTGGGACAAAGGATTAACTTGCATCTTGTGTACATACTTGAATTACTAAAATTAACAGGTCTTTAAATCAACAGATCTATAAATAAATCTTTTGATCTATAAATAAGCATATAAATAAACAGATCTATAAATAAACATATAAATAAACAGATCTATAAAGAAAGATCTATAAATAATCAAATAAATAAACAGATATATAAATAATTAGATCTATAAATAAACAGATCTATGAATAAACAGATCTATAAATAAATAAAAAGATCTAAAATTAAACAGTTCTATAAATATACATTTAAATGAACAAATCTATAAATAAACATATCTATAAATAAGCATATAAATAAATAGATTTATAAATAAACAGATCTATAAATAAACGGATCTGTAAATTAACATATAAATAAATAGATCTATAGAGTCAAGAATGGAGAGTGGGTCCTTTTATATTTAGAGGAGATAAGTATATATGTATACATGTTGGACAGGCAAGTGTGGCTAGACATCTATAGTGACTTGGATCAAGTTAGGGCCTTGGTAAAATATGATACTAACAAAAAGAAAATACATGCTACGGAATTGTTAATTGTAGAATAATGCAGTTGTTTTATTATTTATTAACATGCACTCTGATCTGTTTTTCAGGAAGGCTAAACCTTGTTGACTTGGCGGGATCAGAGCGTGTTAGCAAGTCAAAAGCAGACGGGGCGAGACTGAAGGAAGCCCAGAGTATAAACAAGTCTCTGTCATGTCTAGGGGATGTAATCTTTGCTCTGCGATCAAAACAGAGTTACATCCCTTACAGGAACTCAAAGCTTACGTACCTCTTACAGGATTCTCTAGGTAAAATTAAACTTGGAAATCATACTGTCTGGATTAGGGATCAAGCTCATGACCCTTGCTTTATTAAATTATCTTACTAACCACAGAGTCATTGTGTCACCTCAAAATAGGAAGATATTTAAATGCTGCAGATGTACATGTGTGCCCATTGTGGGTTTAAACTGCTCTCATCCGTCACCCATATTCATTATTGGTGAAGATTTTGTTATTTAAAAAGGATACTATTAAGCACATCTTTTATAGAAGTTTTAATATTTTAATTTACACTCATGAAATGGTCCTGAAGTCTTAAAGGGACACTGTCCTTTAGTATTAAAGCAGATTTAAAGCACAGCCAAATAACTGTCTGATTTTTATTCAGTGTAATGTATACATTAAAACATGAGCATAGACCGAAATAAGTCTGTAGTAATACATTCGTGAGTTTGAAAGACAAGAAGTTTTATTTCTTATTTGTAAATAACAGGAACGTTTAATAGAAGTTCCTGTAAATAACGTGGCCCCATTAATTATTTACATTTTCTGCTATCAAATGACATCCACTAGCGCATTAGGTGTTGTGTATAGTATGTCTTACTTCTGTATGTCTTACTTATTACATCTGGCCCGTTTAGCTCAGTTGGGAGTGAGCTCGACTATTACAGTTTCGGTTGTTATTACCCTCGAGTGTAATTTAAGTGTGGGTTACGAGTTCAACCCCACTAAGCGGTACTTCTTTTTTTGTACCGCTATTTGAATTCTGTCAAACAATCTTGGTTTTATTAGCTCTACTGGCCAACGGCCAGCAGAGCTTATGGGATGGCGAGTTGTCTGTCTTCCGTCCGTCCGTCCGTCGTCCGTCGTCCGTCGTCTGTCGTCCGTCGTCCGTCGTTAACTTTTGTCTCGTTAAGACGATAGGGACTTCATTTTTCATCCGATCTTTAACAAACTTTAACAGGTTGTTAATATCAATGAAAGCTCGGACAAGTTCGAAAACCAGCCAGATCGAACCAGTAACAGCGGAGTTATGGCCCTTGACTTGGTAAAAAATGCTATATGTTGCCTCGTTAAGACGATAGGGCCTTCATTTTTCATCTGATCTTTACCAAACTTCACCAGATTGTTAATATCAATGATAGCTCGGACAAGTTCGAAAACCAGTCAGATCGAACCAGTAACAGCGGAGTTATGGCCCTTGACTTAGTTAAAAATGCTATATGTTGCCTCGTTAAGGCGATAGGGCCCTCATTTTTCATCCGATCGTTATCAAACGTTACCAGATTGTTAATATCAATGAAAGCTTGGACAAGTTTAAAAACCAGCCAGATCGGACCAATAACAGCGGAGTTATGGCCCTTGGTTTAGTTAAAAATGCTATATTTTGCCTCGTTAAGACGATAGGGCCTCCATTTTTCATCCGATCTTTACCAAACCGTACCAGATTGTTACTATCAATAAAAGCTTGGACAAGTTCGAAAACCAGCCAGTTCGGACCAGCAACAGCAGAGTTATAGCCCTTGATTTAGTTAATAATTCTATATTTTGCCTCGTTAAGACGATAGGGCCTTCATTTTTCATCCGATCTTTACCAAACATTACCAGATTGTTAATATTAATGAAAGCTTGGACCAGTTCGAAAACCAGCCAGATCGGACCCGCAACAGTGGAGTTATGGCCCTTGATTTAGTTGAAAAAAAGTATATTACGAAAGGGTCTTGATTTTTTGTCCGATCTTTACCAAACTTTACCAGATTGTTAATATAAATGAAAGCTCTGACAAGTTTGAAAACCAACCAGATCGGACGAGAAACAGCAGAGTTATGGCCCTTGATTTAGTTAAATATGCTATATTTTGCCTCGTTAATACTATGATAGGGCCTTCATTTTTCATCCGAACTTTACCAGATTGTTACTATCAATGAAAGCTCCAACAAGTTTCAAAACAGCCAGATTGGACCATTTACACCGGAGTTATGGCCCTTGATTTTCTGAAATATGCTATATTTTGGCATGATTAAGAAGAAAGGGCCTTCATTTGGCCAGATTTCAGTGACACTTTTCAAGGATGATCAGTACCAAGCCTAGTTGTACATATCGTCACTGTGTTCCAGTTGAATGATTTTGGTGGAGTCCCTTTAAAGGTTTTAATACACAAACTTTGTCTGGACTAGTTCTCCTGAACCCCTGGCTGGATTTGAACGAAACTTGATAAGGATGATCAGTATCAGGTCTAGTTGTGCAAATCATTGCCGTGTTTCGGTTGAATGATTTTTGGCAGAGTTAAGGCCCTTTAAAGGTTTTAATACACAAACTTTGTCTGGACTAGTTCTCCTGAACGCCTCCCCACATTTTAACGAAACTTTACAGGGATGATTAGCAGCAAGCATAGTTGTGCATATCATCGTGGCATTCTGGTTAACAGATTTTTGGTGGAGTTATGGCCCTTTAAAGTTTTTTGATACACAAACATTTTCCGGGCTAGTTCTCCTGAACCCCTGACTGGATTTTAACGAAACTTGACAAGGATGATCAGTATCAAGCCTAGTTGTGCATATCATCGCCATATTCGTGTTGAATTATTTTTGGCAGAGTTATGGCCCTTTAAAGGTTTTAATAGCCAAACGTTGTCCAGATTAGTCTCTTCTGAATTCCTTGCTGGATTTCAATGAATCTTGATGGGGATGATCAGTACCAAGCCTAGTTGTACCTGTCATTGCCGTGTTGTGGTTGAATGAATTTTGGCAGAGTTATGACCCCTTAAAGGTTTTAATACACAAACTTTGTACAGACTAGTTCTCCTGAACCTCTGGCTGGATTTCAACGAAACTTGTCAGGGACAATCAGTACCAAGCCTAGTTGCGTATATCATCACCATGTTCTGGTTGAACGATATTTGAAAGAGTTATGGCCCCTTATACATAAACTTTATCTAGAGCCAGTAGAGCGTCCACAGGCCCTCTTGGGCCTCTTGTTTAAATATTCAATAATGGTTGGTGTGTTATGTTTGTCAACGTAATTATTTTGTGTTTTATAAGCTAAAATATATGGACATTATCCCTTTAACCCTTATTGTAATTATATAATCCTGGTAGCTAGAGCCCCAGTTGGCAAAGAAATAGTGAACTGAGGTAGAATTTATCATGTTGATCTGCTTAATTCTGCCAAGAAACAGGGTGCCTGAGATAAAACCTTAAAAAGTGGGAAAAAAGGTAACTTAAATGATTTTAAACGATCAACATGATAAATAGAATATCATGTTAGTGCCTAATCACAGCCTCAGACTTCATTTTTTTCTCAGCCTCACCTGATAAACTGGATAGGATCAGGCACTAACATGATATTCTCTATTTCCACGATCAGAACCGTAAACTGAATATGGTACCAAGATTTAAATTAAATGGGGATCAAGAATGTGATATTAATTTCTAGAAATCGTCTGTCAAAATTATTGCCATGTTTTGCTCGTCACTATTCCTCATTCCAACCTGATATGACCTAATGAGCCTATAGCTGTAGCATCAGTGTTTAAAGTCATATTGTCTGCACTATTCACAGGTGGTGACAGCAAGACACTCATGATCACCCAGGTGGCCCCGGTGAGGAAGAACGAGAATGAATCAATATGTTCCCTCAACTTCGCCCAGCGAGTGAGGAACGTTGAACTTGGGGCTGCTACAAGGAAGTTAGAGAACGGAGATGGCACGGAGGTAGGTCTCGCGAGGTTTGGTCGAGATTTAAGTTATGTGTGGTTTTTCTCTGGTGATAAATTTAAGGACTGTGTTTCCAAAATATGTCGCTGACAATAAATTCTTCTTAAGGATGTTGGCTGGGCAAGTCTTGACATCTTCAAGTCTAAACATTTCATTTTTTAAATCATAGTTTTATTTGACAATAGAATTGTTTCATTTTTTCCATTCTAGTAGATATGGATATAATGTAGGAATTAAGATGGTAACATACCAAATTTTAAGCAAATTTTTTTTTCCAAATTTTTTTCAGTCATTTGTGATCAGTTTATGTTGTCAACAGAAAAGGGGGTATGGGTAGCTCTGAGTAGAATTTATCCTTTTGCTATAGAATAAATCAGATTTTTGTTTTTCAGTGGTGGAATACATATATAAAAGTAGATACTGAGCTAATTTTATTTTCGATCTCCATGCCAATATTGTGTGTACAGTATTTTACTTTGAAAATGTCAAAATAACTCCAAAATGGGTGTAATTTAAAGAATTTTTAATAAAAAATCATTAGAAGCCAGATGACCTATATATTTTTTTACTTGTTTTGAAAGAAATGTCATAGGACCTTGACATATACAAGTTTTAAAAATAGTTGATCATTAGAACATAATTTTTTATCTTGAATTAATTTTTCGGTAAAAACAAAAGTGGGTGGGGTATGGTCCATATATGTTTGCTTTTTAAGGTAAAAAGACGAATGAGGATTACAGTTGTTTTTGTATGATTTAAAAAATATGCAAATATGCAATCGAAAAATTAATTGTTGTTTTTCAATAAACGTAATGTTATGAAAACAATTGTGAAAATGTTCAATGACTATATTTTTCATCTTTTTAGTAAAATTTTGAAGTTAGAAATATATGCCTTCTTCAATGACGTCTAGTGGGGGAAAAAATGTGGTGACCTAGCCTTTTTTTGATAATTTTGAATCTAAATTATACCAAAGAAGCTTTAAATATGAATTTTAAAAAAATCTCATCACTACGTCCTTTCCCAGCCAACCTTTCTTAAAAGGTAAAAAGAAAACACACACAGTAATGATATTTATCAATATTTATGCTTTTAAATCTGTGTTTAGAAGTTCAATAAAACTTTAATATTCCGTTCTGAATAAAAGTGTGTGTTTTTAATCACTGCAACAAATTGGTTTTTAAAAAAAAAATCAAGTTTAAGTATGAACTTACTTCAGATCGTATTTGTATCCTTAATTTTGAGCAACGTTTATTTAAAAAAAAAAAAAAAAAAAAAGTCTGCAAAGGTTCATGAAAAGAGTTTCAACAATTTGTTCAGCCTGTTTTACAAATTAGTGTGCTATGAAAAGGCATTGGATCACGCATGAAAAAGATTACATGTAACTTGACATTTTAAGGGAAAGGTATATGTACTACAATGCATTGACTTGAGAACGCATACCTGTCTGGTGTTCTGCAATTAAGTGTGAAAAACAAAAAACATTGATGTAAACACAGTTTACTTTAACTCAATCTGTACTCAGTTTAAATGGACACTTGAGAATACTTTTTAAAATTAACATTTGTTTCTTTGGTTTAATAATCACTTCATAATTTTTTATTTTACTTACTGATGGTTGCATAATATTAAATACTTGTATAATATAATTTTGTTTTACACAACAATCGAAAAATCATACCAATCTATCAAAGGTGCTACACTTTTTACAGCAGTTTAAGTCTGATCAACGTGGATTTGAACCCCCCCACACATGGCATATCTGAACAGACAGTTTCATCTCATTATTCTTTCCCTTCATGGTCGCCATTCCCAATATAACCTGGTGTGTTTGCACAGCATAAAGTACCAAACCTGTTTATGTGGCAGGTGTATGTGCAATTTATTTAAAGAGTTGTTTATGAAAACAGGCTTGCCAGCAACCTTTAAAGGTTTTGAATTTGCGTAACATGGCTCTGGCAGTCTTCTGTAATAGGGTTACTAATATTTATTCTGGTCTCCTAATATCTTAACCAAGGCTAAGTCATAGTCAAGTTTTGTAATGTTAATTCGCATTTTAAAAAAATATGTAAACATGTAAAATATGTTTGAATTTTGAAAAATAAAAGTAACTATGGTTGAATGGACAGCTGTAAGGGAGGAGGATACAAATTAAATTTCATCAAATTGATCACTGAAAAATGATATTTGGTCAAGGGAAGAGTCAGGGAATTTATTTGGAGCAATGTGCTGGCATTAACCCTGGAAAAGATACTATTAAAATATATCTGGCTGGGTTTTTCATATAAAACAAATATCTGTCTAAACCCGTCTCATTTCGTCTGTTATTTTGTTTTTGACTTCCACTTTTTGTATAATAACATCATACATTTTATTCGTTACTTTGTTTATATTGACCTCTAACCTGTGTTGTTGCCATAACAACTGTTTCAGATAGCAGCTAAAGGGGTTCGGTTACATTAACATCCTGTCATCATCATCATCGTCATCAGTAAGATCGTACATTCATCGTTTCCGTCATGTTGCTATAGTTACGTGTGTCGCTTCATTGTTTGCTCCTGACATTTGTAAAGTGTTTGTTTCATTTGTGTTGTACTTGTATGTTTAATCCAACAGTCTGTTTATTTGTTATTTTCAATCCACCACACTCAAAAACTAGTGTGCCAGTTTGTGTAATTCTATGTTTTATATTCCCTATGCATAGGTATCATGTGCAGAATCCCTCATAATACAGCACATTAAGGTGTGGACTGTAACAAACAACAAAAACAAAAACATAGATTACAACCAGTCTTCTTGGCACTTATAAATTACAAAATTAGCATTCAAGTTTCAAAAAAGTACAAAGTTCAATGACGCCTGTTTCTGTCCAAAACCCATGGTTACCTAAAATGTCACGTTGAAGCTGTAATATAGTTGAATACTTAGAAATGGAGTGTTATCTTAAGATTAATAGTCCCTCCGGCCTGTTAAAAGAGAATTGTGGGTGGACATGTCAGACGCATTTCCACCCCATACCACCCAGCAAACACGCACGCGCACATACACACACACACACACACACACTTAAAGTCAAGGTCAAATAGAACTTTCAAAGCTCTTCATGATTAGAGGTTTGAAAGTTATATCTGCGGCATATGGATATGCTACTAATTGTCTGGTAATTAGTGTATGAAACTTTACCGTGTAATTAATGGATATTCCTGTAATTAATGAATATTCGTGTAGTTAATGGATATTCGCATGCTTAGCAGTCCTGTAACAGAGTTTGTGGTGAAGGGTTTCATAGCTGGGAAATGTGCCTCGAACAATAGAATATTGTAGATAATGTTATCAGGGTTATGGATTATTGTTCTAATAGTCTGGTATTTTTAACCATATGTTGCATGTGTATTTACAGGAAGGTCAAGGTGAAACAAAGGTAACCAGGTCTTTGTGCCGTTTGTTTGCTTTTGTGCTTGCTTCCGTGCATGCTTTTTAATTTGATATTCTTACATGTCGATTTGCTTACATGTTAAAGTTACCACGAAGAGTTCTCTACAAGTTAAAAAAAACAATAAACGAGTTTTAATAAAATAATGTATGTGTATTTAAAAGTTTGTCTTTTACAAGTGATCATTATAAAGTCCAGCAGGAGTCTAGAATCTTTGGTCTACATATAATCTTACTGAAAGTCAGTTGTCTGGGCTTCTTTTTTAACAAAATCGGGAACCGGTCCAGGCCTGTCCATTTTGGGAGAAAAAACACGCTTCTTTCTCATTTTGGGAAATATATAAGATTTCATCAATCAAGTATTTATATTTTCATTCATTATTTATTCTAATTACTGACTTCTCAGTCAGTACCTGACTTAACAGACAGAAACACATTGCAATTAATGCTTTTCCGTCACATTCTGAGAAAACTGCTGCTTTCTGATTGGGAATAATTTCTGCCACAGTTGGGAAAAAAACAGTAAAGTTTTCAATTGGGAAGAGGCCTGTAAAACTGTAGGCCTCTGTTATAATATGTAAGGTAAAAAAAATGCTGTCCTGCTTGTTATATAGCACATCTTTTATTCACTTGAATGGTTCTGGGATGTTTTTCAGGGATTTGTGATAGTTGGAAATATAGAAACTTAAAACGAATCTATTATAAAAGAACTTTCGATGGTAGCAGCTGTGTATAGCTTGTATTCTGGCAGTATTAACAGTAGAACTAGTAGCATGCTTTGCACGAGACTACTGCTGTGCTGTAGCACTCATTGCTCGAGACAAAACTGGTGTGCTATTTGTGTAATATTCGTCATACATGGGAATTTCTGTAAATATTTTTGTAATTTTCAAGCCATATTTATATGAAGATAGTGGAGACTTGATTCTATTCCCATTTTTTCCATTTTTTGGCAAGTTTGTGTATTTTTTCCCAAAAGTTTCAAACTACAACTTTTTTTTCTTCAGATTTGTGGTCACCGAGGCCTGTCTGGAAATAAGAGTTAAAATCACCACTTTTAGACAGTCTTACAATTGAGTTAGAATTGATAAACTTTATGTATGTGTCAGGTTTTCAGTTAGTTTACCGGTAATTGTAGATTTCGCTGTATTTTTTATGAGTTTATGTGATGGCTTGAGATTGTATGTTATTTTGTTGCGAGTGCTTTTGATATATCATGCGTATGCATCAGCTTATATTTCAGTGAGCACAATTACAGGTCTTCTGTTTATAGGGGACGGCAATCTTGAGCCTTAACCCTTAACCTGCTAAGCACGATTATAATAGCCTTCACGTCCATTGTAAACCCAGATCAGCCTTCAAGTCTCGCAGGCTGATCAGGGTTTACAATGTCTGGCTGCTGATCAGTCATTTCTCCCCAAAACACCCCTTTGTCACATAAATGGAATGGTCTGAATTCAAAGAAAGACAGTCCATTCTATATATGTAGGAGGTTAATGGTTAAAAGACTTACGGCCTAATGCTTCATTTTTTTTCTTCAAACGTTTTAAGTATTAACAAATCATACTTTGTAATTTCTCATATAATTCATAACAACAAACACAAAACAGGAAAATGTGAAATCCAACTATGCAGTAAAATATAAAAATTGTATTAAAAGATGGGGGAACACACTGAGAAATAATTCAAGATTGGCACATAAGATTGCCATGTGTCCCTTTAACAGTTTGATTCATTAAGTATTTGAATTGTATTAGTATTCAGGTTAGTTTGTTTACTTTTAGACGCCTGTAGAGACATATTGTGTTGTGGCGTTGTCCGTCCGTCTGTCCGGTAACTTTTACATAACAACTGATTGTGGCTAATAACTTTCAAAGTATAAGGTCTACAACAATGAAACTTTGTACACATCTTCAACATGATCCAGTGAATATATCTGATAAAGGCCTATAACTCTCTGGTTCATATTTTTTTAATTATTCTCTTGTGAAAAAAAGGTCTAACATGGAACTTAACCTTGCCTTTTACATGATTGTGGCTTATAACTTTCAAAGTATTAGGTTTACAACAATGAAACTTTGTACACAGTATATCAATCAAATTATGATGTTAGCTTCGTGTTTTTCGGGTCTAAAACATTTATTCTCCATAGATTTTCAGTGAAATTGGGCATAAAATGCTAAAATTAACCCTGATGTGTGATTTAGGATAGCACATAAAACTGTGTAAAATTGATTTCCTTGTAAACAAGAGGTTATGTTTAGGCCCCATGGAATAGAAAATAACATTATTTGTAAATTTTAAGTCGGACGTGCACGAGAGACCTGAAGTATTCCCTTTATAAGTATTAAAGCTTACGTTCATTTTAATCTGTTTGATTTAGTTCTCGCGTGGTTTTACCTTGATGTCGGCCATTTTGTGAAAATGCAGAGTTTGAATCCATTACTCTCTAGTCTTGGAAAATTACCGGTGGTATATACTAACAAGATATAACCAGGTAGCAGATGTTCACGGATCAACAAATCAGATTGTAGGATATTTGGAAAGTGCGTTATAGTAACAATTCAACATTTTTAGAGAAGCATTTTCGTACATTTTATTTTTGCAATAATTCCATAAAACGTCACTATTTACAGAGCGAGCCATCATCCCCGGCTAGAACAGTATCCACGCCACAGTCACGCACCATATCCACGCCTCAGACCAGGACGGTATCCACCCCACAGCGAGGAAACGCCGCTCTGAAACCAAGCACACCTTCATCAAACTCTAAATTGACCCCGATCACTGGAATCGCACAAAAACGGAGGAAATAGGTCATCGAACTCTAAACTGACCCTGATCACTGATGGAAAAAATTTATCCGTCTTTTGTTTTATATGAGTTTATACTGACTTAGAATTGATGTTTACAATTACTGCAGTGGTCCAGTATGGAATCTTTTTCTTTTTAAACAAAAAAGCTTGTTATTTTTTGCAAGCATTTGATTATAAGTATTGTGCCAAAGAGAGTGTCAAACACAGGAAAACTAGCTAGATGTGAATTACATATATTTTACCTGGTTGCCACATGTTTCATTGTAACCTCGCTTATGTATTTCACAAGCATAATCCATGTATAACATGGATAGCATATGTTTACCACATTAACGTAAGTTTAGTAACTATTTGTCATTCTCAATTCTCGCCACTCACAGCTGCAGGTGCGAATCCCGCTGGGAGCTCGACTTGTCAAGTGTCAATTCTTACGGATGGCGGAAGGTATACAGTACTGGTAGTGGGTAGTCTGCCTCCACCACGAAACAGTCAACCATCATATACAGCCTAACATGTGCTGAAAATGACAAACAGCATTCAACCAACCATCCAACCATCACTTGCCAGAATATCACATTGGTACCCTTTGTAAATACTCTAACACAAACTATCACTTATCTGAAAATGAGGCGGGATGTATTGACTAATCAGATGCATCTGTTTCAAATTGTAACGAAAACATTAACATCGCCATAATAGATAGTGAAGTGGGATTGTTACGATCAAATTAAATCTTACTGACTAACTAAAATTTAAAATGATCAAATTAAATCTTACTGACTTAAACTAAAATTTAAAATGATCAAATTAAATCTTACTGACTTAAACTAAAATTAAAAATGATTAAATTCATGATAAAAATGACATATAGAGGATCATACATGCGTACTCGATCATTATTGAATTTATTAAACGAGTTGGCAAAATGATATAATGTGAGGCTCTTGCGGCGCGTGCTCATTAACTTCGAAATTTATCTCCAAATATTGTCAGGATTAAATAAATGTTTAATTTTGAATTTGATGAATAGTGCAAGGAGTAGTCTTACTGTGGCTTTGAGTCATGAGGATGCTTAAACGTGAAGTATTAAAGGGACACGTGGCAATATGGAAGTATTATTAAATTAAAAATATGGCAGGAGGTATACAGTTCTGGTTCTACCCAGGAATAAGTGGGTAGTAGGCCTTCACCATTAAAAATAGACTGTCAAAGTGCTCATAGCCTAAAATGTGCTAAAATATTGCGTTAATCCCTAAACAAACAAACAACGAATCAACAATAAAACTTGCATCTTGATTTAATTATCATTTTTACTTTAAATCCTATTGCATACAGTATCATTAAATAAAGGTGAAAGAATTAGAGAGTTTTTTCTTTGAGCAATAGATTTTTGTAGACTAGATTTAGAAATTAAAACAGGAGTTCAAATATTGAACTATTATCCAGAAATAGATTTGGTATTTCTGGAGGCTAAAATGTGCCACTGATATTTTCATGTACGTGTAGGGGATGGCATGGCCTGGTGGATAGCTTGACCTGGACCTGGGTTCATGTACCGGTACGTGTCGGGGATGCACGGCCTGGTGGATAGCTTGACCTGGACCTGGGTTCATGTACCGGTACTTGTCGGGGATGCACGGCCTGGTGGATAGCTTGACCTGGACCTGGGTTCATGTACCGGTACGAGTCGGGGATGCACGGCCTGGTGGATAGTTTGACCTGGACCTGGGTTCATGTACCGGTACGTGTCGGGGATGCATGGCCTGGTGGATAGCTTGACCTGGACCTGGGTTCATGTACCGGTACGTGTCGGGGATGCACGGCCTGGTGGATAGCTTGACCTGGACCTGGGTTCATGTACCGGTACGTGTCGGGGGATGCACGGCCTGGTGGATAGCTTGACCTGGACCTGGTTTCATGTACCGGTACGTGTCGGGGATGCATGGCCTGGTGGATAGCTTGACCTGGACCTGGGTTCATGTACCGGTACGTGTCGGGGATGCATGGCTTGGTGGATAGCTTGACCTGGACCTGGGTTCATGTACCGGTACGTGTCGGGGATGCACGGCCTGGTGGATAGCATGACCTGGACCTGGGTTCATGTACCGGTACGTGTCGGGGATGCATGGCCTGGTGGATAGCATGTTCTGGACCTGGGTTCATGTACCGGTACGTGTCGGGGATGCATGGCCTGGTGGATAGCTTGATCTGGACCTGGGTTCAAGCCTAGCTGGCAACATTGAGGTTTGTCGGTGTGTTCCTGGGCAACACACTGCTTTACCATCGTCTGTCTGATGGTGACGTAAACTGGAAGGTCCCGTGTATCGGAGTCTATCCTCAAAACATATAAAGAGCCATAGGCATCTTGACGTTAGTAAGAGTAGGGGAGGTTACTCTGTATTGTTCAACATTCATGTAAAGAGCCGCAGGCATCTTGACGTTAGTAAGAGTAGGGCAGGTTACTCTGTATTGTTCAACATTCATGTAAAGATCCGCAGGCATCTTTACGTTAGTAAGAGTAGGGCAGGTTACTCTATTGATCAACATTCAATTAATAGTCATAAACATGTACCTCAGTCTTGTAAACTGATACAACCATTTTAAATAGAACATGATGTTTCTGTATTTGTGCGCTTTAAATGGTGGTATTTATGTTAAATGTTAAAGGGACACACGGCAATCTGGTTTCTTAAACATGTGAGGCATCACTCTAACTTGTCTTTCCGTATTCAGTTTTAAAGTTAAAAAAACATCAAGGTACTATTTTGATGATCAATAAGTTTTTCAAGATTTTCGTCTGTGCCTTAGATACGTCTGCTTGTCAAGTTTGCTTAAAAGGAAGACAATATTATTATATGTACATACCAGTAATATTAAACAGATAATGTCCATATCAGTAGCCCAATTTAAGCTCACCTCGACATTTAATCCTTGGTTTCGACAGGGAAGACATAAAATAATAACAAAATAAACATGTTTATGACCCCTGAAGGCTTCCATAGTTATTATATAGCATTCACTGTCAGTATTATGTAATAGAGTCTGGTCTCAGCGAGTTGGCCTATTTAAACACCAAGATGGGCTAGCCCATCGAGATACTTAAATAACCAACGAGCTGAGACAGACTCTATCTTTTTTGTAGCATGGTGTACTTAGTAACACTGTGATGTCATATTGGCCGTACTCTAATTCCAATATCTGGTAGTTGTGGTACGGTATAGCCATGCCTCTTTAGTTACCATAAATTAAACGATTTAATTCTCTGCATTCATCAAAGGAAATGTCACCAACCATGCTACAATGCTCAATGATGACTGCCAATGTAAATAGTGTGAGATCAAAATAAACAAAATTCAAAATGGCGGTATGAAAAAAAAAAAAAACGTTTTGCTAGGCTAATTTAGATGTGTATATTATCAGCGCAAGTTATTTACATCTTGAATCTGCACAATAGGGTGTAGAGAGTAATACACATGGTTTAGAGATTATGTACACATGATGTAGAGAGTATTACACATGGTTTAGAGATTATGTACACATGGTGTAGAGAGTATTTCACATGGTTTAGAGATTATGTATACATGGTGTAGAGAGTATTACACATGGTGTTGAGATATGTAAAATACGCATTATTTGATGGGTTAAGCCTTTAAAGTCTTCATCCAGTTGTTGCCAATTAAAGTTTTACTACTGAAATTTGATGCTGGTGTAAAGTTAGTATTTTGGAAAGTTAGTAAACATTTTTGCCATAAAGTTTGTACAAACTGATATGTAGAATATTGAACATAGCAATATAAAAACATTAAAATGAATGATATTGATACATAAACCAGTCTGTGGTCATTTAGATGTTTTAGAACTTGTTTATTAAAGATGTAAATATTTATTTGCAATATGTTCATTTGTGTCTTCGTTAGATTTGTTGGAACCCAACATGTTTCATTCTTTATCTTGATGTTTTGTTATCCAACATGAGTATGTTGAATGTATATTCATTATTTAGTTGTTTTGTTAGAAACCAACATGTGTTGGAACATATGGGGTTTGTTCGGAAAGTTTTGAGAGTCAGTCAATAAAATGAAAAAGAAAATACAGTACTCCCAAATAAACATGGTGTTGCTACAATTATATCTTGGATAATTAAGAGTTACTGCACTATGCTTCAGTGTCCGCTGTCAGTCCTGTCGCGTTCTAACAAAATCAATACTGATAATCAATTTTATCGATAACACAACCTTCTGTATCACATACTGGCATCCCAACTTCTCATCATCAGTTTTGTTGTCTATGGACAAGGACACTGGACACTGAAATCGTCTTGAATTTGTTTGTGACATTGGTTACTGAAGGCATTTCCCCACCCACAACCCCCAAGTTTATATAAAATGTAACCATAATCCTCTGTACTGCATTTTTGTCTTGCATCCTTTTTTCCCCATTTTAAATGGTATCGTCTTTATCATAAGAACAAAAATATGAAGAAGTCTCGCCTTTTCCATTAAATGTAAATAAACTGAATTCTCAGGTAAATTTCATGTCAAATGAAAGTGACTTGTCTTTAGTTGCCAAGGTTACTGTGATTTACTGCCCATAATTGTGTTGTCAAGAAAACTCCTGTTTAATAGATTATAGCAGAAAATCAGAAAATCAGACAATTTATGAAAAACAATATTTATTTCTAAACTTTTCGAACAGCCCTCATACATTTTAATAGTATCTTGATGTTTTGTTAGAACACAATGCATGTTGGACATTTGTAAACATTTTTATTATCTTCATCTTTTGTTCAACCCAACATTTATTGAATTTACTGATCTGAATTCAGTTTTCTGTTATTATCAAGCAGACTTTGTCTACCAACATTTGTTGGACTGTATTCATAATTTTTCATTGCAGAGATGTTGAGATTTTATTTTATTTTCAGAAGGTGATAAATTATGTGTTTCTCGATTTTTATCCTAAGGTTCTATAGTAAAATAAAAATCTTTGGCAGAGTAAAATGATGATAATTTTCAAGATTTTTTATTTTAAAAGATACATATATTTGATACGCTGTAGATACCTTAATTTTAACAGAAAACTTGGTTGTACATCAAGGATAAAGACTGAGTTTATCACCTACCAAATTGGTATTGGTATGTCTTATTTCTGGTCACTGATTGGTTAGTTTTTTTGATGATGCTCTGTCAAAATTGTGAATTATTTTTGAAAGCAGATTTTGTCTCCGAACTTCTGTGGAATCATTTCATCATCATGAGCAGGTTTGTTTTGCCCCCATTATCGAATACTAACACAACGATTGACTTATGTTTCTTCAGTCTAGTGTTTTATCTATAAAATCATGGTGGTAGTTGTCATGGTGATAGTGCCATTTTTTGATGTTTATATCATCATCATCTTCATCATCATCATCATTAATCAATTTGTCGATCAATCAAGCCTTTCAATCAAAATTACCATGATGTGTTGAAGGGTTAAAACCCAGATTATTTCGTCATTTTTTGTCATGCTCGGTAACGGTCTTTATTATGACATGGGTGTTTATCGTTGGTGCTCAACTGACTTTATCCCTTCATAAATATGCTTTGTAGTGATAATTATATTAAAAGCTTTGTTTTTTGTGTACATCTATGTATCTTCTTTTGGTGTTGTCTGCTTTTTAAACACCAATATGGATACATTTAATTTAAATCATGGTCTAATATTTTCATTTTTCCTATAGACATTGAGGATAAAGTCCGAGTAAACCCCTTTATTTTCACCTACTAAATATCTCGACCTCTCGGAAGTTGACCAGATGTGAAAGTGATGAATTGTTGTTTCAAGTGCCAATTAACATGATGCCAGGACTTAGATATCTATATCTCCACCCTATTGTTGATGTCGGAGTATATTGACAATAGGTTTGATTATCATACAGGCTTTTGTTTGTCGGATATTGGTTGAAATAGATAAATGACAACTGGCGTCATGTTAATTGAATAGGGGGCAGAAAACATGAATCTGATTCCAGCGTAAATGGAGTATCTACAAAAGAATTTGCAGCAACTCTGCAGTTCTGCAGACAAAGATGTCAGGTTCTAGGCCAATTCTGAATATTTTTATTTCGATGTAAATGAAGCGTGGGCCTAGATAAATTGGACATTTGAGAAGGTATGTCAACTGTTTAATGTTTGCAATTGTTGTTTAATAAATTAAAGATTGGCTGTCCATCTCTTTAAACTCTATTATTTTAATTCTGCCTTGAATATCAATTGTCGAAAAATTATTAATTCAACGTTAATACAGCTGAAGTTAATTTGATATTTGTATGATGTCTTGATGCATTATAAAACAATTGAATACCATTAAATAAAATATTGATCATACCTGGTAAAATAACATCAGTCCTGCTTTCACTTATATTGTTTTAATGCATAATTTTCTACAAGATTTTTTTCTAGTCGGGTGTAAAATATAGTTGTAAATGAGAAAATGCAAACCGTAAACATCACTGGGTTGTATCAGTTACAGGTTCTCCGATCAACTCCTCCAGTGAACATCACTGGGTTGTATCAGTTACAGGTTCTCCGATCAACTCCAGTGAACATCACTGGGTTGTATCACTTACAGGTTCTCCGATCAACTCCAGAAAACATCACTGGGTTGTATCACTTACAGGTTCTCCGATCAACTCCAGTAAACATCACTGGGTCGTATTAGTTACAGGTTCTCCGATCAGCTCCAGTAAACATCACTGGGTTGTATCAGTTACAGGTTCTCCCATCAACTTCAGTAAACATCACTGGGTCGTATCAGTTACAGGTTCTCCGATCAGCTTCAGTAAACATCACTGGGTCGTATCAGTTACAGGTTCTCTGATCAACTCCAGTAAACATCACTGGGTTGTATCAGTTACAGGTTCTCTGATCAACTCCAGTGAACATCACTGGGTTGTATCAGTCACAGGTTCTCCGATCAACTCCAGTAAACATCACTGGGTTGTAGTTACAGGTTCTCTGATCAACTCCAGTGAACATCACTGGGTTGTATCAGTCACAGGTTCTCCGATCAACTCCAGTGAACATCACTGGGTTGTATCAGTTACAGGTTCTCCGATCAACTCCAGTAAACATCACTGGGTTGTATCAGTTACAGGTTCTCCGATCAACTCCAGTAAACATCACTGGGTCGTATCAGTTACAGGTTCTCCGATCAACTCCAGTAAACATCACTGGGTCGTATCAGTTACAGGTCCAGTGAACATCACTGGGTTGTATCAGTTACAGGTTCTCCGATCAACTCCAGTGAACATCACTGGGTTGTATCACTTACAGGTTCTCTGATCAACTCCAGTGAACATCACTGGGTCGTATCAGTTACAGGTTCTCTGATCAACTCCAGTGAACATCACTGGGTTGTATCAGTCACAGGTTCTCCGATCAACTCCAGTAAACATCACTGGGTTGTATCAGTTACAGGTTCTCCGATCAACTCCAGTGAACATCACTGGGTTGTATCAGTTACAGGTTCTCTGATCAACTCCAGTGAACATCACTGGGTTGTATCAGTCACAGGTTCTCCGATCAACTCCAGTAAACATCACTGGGTTGTATCAGTTACAGGTTCTCTGATCAACTCCAGTGAACATCACTTGGTTGTATCAGTTACAGGTTCTCCGATCAACTCCAGTAAACATCACTGGGTTGTATCAGTTACAGGTTCTCAGATCAACTCCAGTAAACATCACTGGGTTGTATCAGTCACAGGTTCTCCGATCAACTCCAGTGAACATCACTGGGTTGTATCAGTCACAGGTTCTCCGATCAACTCCAGTAAACATCACTGGGTCGTATCAGTTACAGGTTCTCCGATCAACTCCAGTAAACATCACTGGGTTGTATCAGTTACAGGTTCTCCGATCAACTCCAGTGAACATCACTGGGTTGTATCAGTCACAGGTTCTCCGATCAACTCCAGTGAACATCACTGGGTTGTATCAGTTACAGGTTCTCCGATCAACTCCAGTGAACATCACTGGGTTGTATCACTTACAGGTTCTCCGATCAACTCCAGTGAACATCACTGGGTTGTATCACTTACAGGTTCTCCGATCAACTCCAGTGAACATCACTGGGTTGTATCAGTCACAGGTTCTCCCATCAACTCCAGTAAACATCACTGGGTTGTATCAGTTACAGGTTCTCCGATCAACTCCAGTGAACATCACTGGGTTGTATCAGTCACAGGTTCTCCGATCAACTCCAGTAAACATAACTGGGTTGTATCAGTTACAGGTTCTCCGATCAACTCCAGTAAACATCACTGGGTTGTATCAGTTACAGGTTCTCAGATCAACTCCAGTAAACATCACTGGGTTGTATCATTACAGGTTCTCCGATCAACTCCAGTAAACATCACTGGGTCGTATCAGTTACAGGTTCTCCGATCAGCTCCAGTAAACATCACTGGGTTGTATCATTACAGGTTCTCCCAACAACTTCAGTAAACATCACTGGGTTGTATCAGTTACAGGTTCTCCGATCAGCTCCAGTAAACATCACTGGGTTGTATCATTACAGGTTCTCCCAACAACTTCAGTAAACATCACTGGGTTGTATCAGTTACAGGTTCTCCGATCAGCTCCAGTAAACATCACTGGGTTGTATCATTACAGGTTCTCCCAACAACTCCAGTAAACATCACTGGGTTGTATCAGTTACAGGTTCTCCGATCAACTCCAGTGAACATAGAAACGGAATGCACACATGTGGTTCCAGGGACCCTGTTTGGTTACGGGGCAAAGCATAGAGCCACTGCAGATCCCGTTGGAGGGGTAGGCAGAGGGGTAGAACCCCCCAAATTCATGTTCATTTTATCATTTTTTGTTCATGCTCATTAAAGGTCTTCATCATGACCCCTGCATTGTTTCAGGTGCCATCTCGCTCATATCACTAGAGCAGTGGCAGAAAAACTATAACGTGGCTCCAGCGTACAATAGAATTTGCAGCAACTCTGCAGTTCAGGGTGAGAAGGTTGTCGGCCCGTTCTCCATATTTTATCATGATGTACATGGAGGATGAGCCTGGCATGTTCATTCCTGTTAGGCGCCATATAACCCTTCATGTGTTGATGCGCCTTAAAACTCCCAATTTAATTCCTGTACTGTTTACATAACAGAAGTCAATAAGGACCACAGGTAAAAAGATGTCATTTTGCAATCCATTTTAAAGTTGCTCCGCACTTACCGATACTACTGTGGTTCGTGGCAGAGAAAAGCCGTTTGCTGTTTACTAGGAATTAACACATTTCAGATCGTTTGGACTATTGCCTAACTTTCACTATTTGTTGGGGACCTGTGATAGACTTTAATTATATTTGTAAATAAATTTTAAAAGCTGTGCCTTGCTTTTATGGAGAGAGCATGTGTTTGTTAAACGGGTCAAATTTAGCTAGTTTGCTAGAAAAAGGCATTACATGACATAAAATGTTTGTATTTTTTTATGCTTTTGTTAAAGTTATTCTAGCAGCAAGGTTGAATGGAGATACATATGTATAAGAGATGGACAATATTAGTTGAACAAAAATTCAATTTTAAATATTGTTGGAAATGTGTACATGGAAATATATCGGCTTGTCAGGCTATAGAATCCCTGTTTTCATGGGAGTAGCTCACAGAAAAGGTAATAATTCCGGTCTTCATGGGAGTAGCTCACAGAAAAGGTAATAATCCCTGTCTTCATGGGAGTAGCTCACAAAAAAGGTAATAATCCCTGTCTTCATGGGAGTAGCTCACAGAAAAGGTAATAATCCCGGTCTTCATGGGAGTAGCTCACAGAAAAGGTAATAATTCCGGTCTTCATGGGAGTAGCTCACAGAAAATGGTAATAATCCCGGTCTTCATGAGAGTAGCTCACAGAAAAGGTAATAATCCCGGTCTTCATGGGAGTAGCTCACAGAAAGGGTAATAATCCCGGTCTTCATGGGAGTAGCTCACAGAAAAGGTATATAAAAGGGACATGTGGCAATCTAAGTAGCTATAAGCATTCAAATTAGCACCTAAAACTCACAATTGTATTACCTGTTATTTAAATCCATGTATATACAAGCAGGTTTAAAGTGAAAAGTGTTCTGGATTAGTAAATTGAAGGTGCTGATTTAAATGTTTGATAACAACTTCAAGATTGCCGATTTTGTTCACCCTTCGTTAAGCTAAATTGTAAAAGGAAAACTATTTTTTCTTAAAATCTGCATCTCTGTATTTGTCTGTCTGACCGTGGTCCATTATTATGTATAACCAGTATGTGCAATACTGCTTTTGATATTGAAAGAAAAACAAATAAACTGGAAATAATCGACATAACGGTGTACTGTGTGTTTTTCATCTTCCATTCAAGACTTATGCTGCCTTGATGATAGCCTTCTGAATTATTGTTTGGGGCGCTTGTTTCAGCCAAAGTTTTTTTTGGACATTTCAGACTAAATTCATCTAGTTCCTAAGTATGTTGTACATCAGTGAAACATAAAATTTTAGTGGTAAATAAAAATATCTTGCTTTTCAAAATCGGTTGAGAAATAAAAAATTCATGTGCGAAAGCAGTTTTTGATGGGGCATTTTCAATGCAAAAATTCTGCTGCAAGAAAAATTTGAAAAACTTTTTTTTTTAAGATTTTTTTATCTAAAAATGGTTTTAAATTGTTGGATATTTGTAAATTAAGATACCCTGAAAGTTTTACAGCAACGAAGGCTAAGTGAAGTTATTTGAAATTTCTTCATTTTCTGCTGTCCCACCAACAAGGAAAAGGTCCCATCAAAAGATCATTTGGGCTGTAAAATATTTATTTCTCAACCGATTTTCAAAACTAAGGTATTTTTATATACCACTAAAAAGACCAGTTCTAATGATATATTATAATTCATTACATATTTAAATTGCTCAAGCGACTGCAGAAAAACCTTTGGCTGAAACAAGCGCCCCAAACAATAGGGGGTTGTGTGTCCACAATCCACAAACAACAGCTCGAGTGGAAATGAAAACAAGAGGCCCAAGAGGGCCTGTGAACGCTCTACTGGCTTAAACGGTTCTTATATCAAGGGTTGTCATCACAAAATTCCCATCAGTACTACTTTTAAAACATTGCAAAAACAAGAGGGCCTGAGTGGTACCCCTAAGGGGTAAAAACTGTCAAGGGACCGTAACTCCATTAAAAATCAACGAGCCGGAAAAAAACGCAATAGGCACAACTAGAAATCATACCAATGCTTCCTGCTAAGTTTCGTCAAATCCAACAAGGCGTAAAAAAACTAATTAAACCAATTTAAACAAATGAAACAATGAAATGAAAAACTTAAAGATCTCGAGCCAAGTTAATATACCCCATTTATATAAATATAATATATACTAATAAAAAAAACTTCGGAATAGCTGCCAACCACAAAAAAAAATCAAATGAAATAAAAAAAAATATGAATAAATAAATAAATGAAAACATAAAAAAAAAGAGGCCCAAGAAGGCCTGTGGACGCTCTACTTGCTAATATGGCTCTTATAACATCAATGAAGCAAGTGACTATCGTCTTAAAGCTACAGAGTCCCTATATCAATCGATTTCTTCTTTGTAGGCGTGTCTTTATTTGTAACTTCATGTTCACCAGCTCATGTCGAAATCGGGTATTTATGCGAGCAAATATAGCGCATGAAATCATTTACTGTATATACATCAACCAGTGCACATCGTACCTATACACAGGTAACAGTAATTTTTACCGAAAAAAAAAAAGTTAGCTTCTTTCGGGGCTCGAACACACGACCTTCTGATTTCAAGTTCTGCGCTCTGTCCACTGAACTACAACGCTACTTGAGAAAATATTATACTAACTACCATAATTATGAGGCAAAATAACTACACATTTGAACGCATCTAAATATGGATCAATAAATATGCAGTCCATATTGTCACACGTGTAAATTAACATTGCCTGGTGTAATACTGTATCTTATCAATATGAAACTAATACTTCGTCTCAAATCAACCATATATCGACTTGTTATTTAGCGCTTGATGAGTTTGTGTGCGCGCTCTTGTTATTACTTAATGCCTATTTAGTGTTAAAAATGCTACAAAATACCAATAAATAGCGGTGGTCTAGAGGTTCAGCGTACATCTTTCAAATCTTACAAGTGCAAGACTGTGGTTCAAATCCTGTTCCGGGCAACTATTTTTTTATCACATATATTCTGGAGCCGTATATTTATCGATGTTACCTGTAAGGAGGCTAAATAAAAATGTGAAATTGTACACATCGATTTCTCCTTATATACCGACTTTTGGGGTGTTCGTCGATTTGAAACTACTTCACACGTGACTCATTCATATTCCAGAGGGATTACCAGTTAAAATAGGGACTGTACAACTTTAAAGAGGCAAACTATAGCATTTTTAACTAAAACAAGAGCCATAACTCCGCCATTACTGGTCAGATCTAGGTGGTTTTCGAACTTGTTCGAGCTTTCATTGACATTAACAATCTGTTAAAGTTTGGTAAAGATCAGATGAAAAATAAAGGCCCTATCGTCTTAACGAGGCAACATATAGCGTTTTTAACTAAATCAAGGGCCATAACTTCGCTGTTACTAATCCGAACTGGTTGATTTTCGAACTTATCCGAGCTTTTATTGACACTAACAATCTGGTAAAGTTTGGTAAAGATCGGATGAAAAATGGAGGCCCTATCGTCTTAACGAGGCATTTTTAACTAAATCAAGGGCTATAACTCTGCTGTTACTAGTCCGATAAGGCTGGTTTTCGAACTTGTCCGAGATTTCATTAACATTAACAATCTGGTCAAGTTTGGTAAAGATCAGAAGAAACATGAAGGCTCTATCGTCTTAACGAGACAAAATTTAACGACGGACGGACGACGGACAACTCGGCATCCCATAAGGCCAGCAGAGCTAAAAACTATAAAATGTGCCCATGGGACATGGATGCCCATGCTGAAGTAACGCTGTCAGTCGCAGTAAACAAAGTATGTAAGTATGTCAAGGTCATTCCCATTGACTTTTTACTAGAAACATGCTGCTGTCATGTTGATGTTAGTTTAAACGAAGTTTAAAAAAGTGTGAAATATCGTCTAAATAAACCGAGTATGATAAGTAGGTCAAGCTCTTTCATATTTGCCTACATAATGTCAATGATGTAAGAGTGTATGAAGTTTGATAGGCTTTTGGTATCTAAATGATGGACTTCAATATACTTAATGTAAATTAACAAAGTGCAAAAGTAGGTCAAGGTCATTCATACTGGCTATGTTTGCAGGTCAAGGTCATTCATATTGACCTATTTTTTTGGGTAGGAAAACGGGTGAACTGTAGAAATTTAAACTGTTATGGCTTTTGGTGTCTGAGTAATGGCCATAACAAACAAAAAAATTAAAAAAAGTGCAAGGTCATTCATATTGACCTCCTTTTTAATAGGAAAATAATGTTGTCATAAATGTAAGAGTGTATGAAGTTTGAAAGTTGTTAAGACTTTTGCTATCTAAATGATGGACTTAATAAAGTACTTTAATGTAATTAACAAAAGTGCAAAAGTAGACCAATGTCATTTATATTGACAAGGATACTGCTGTCATACAGTCATACAGATGTTAATGTGTATAAAGTTTGAAAGGCGTATGGCTTGTAGTGTGTGAGGAATGGAAATAATATATATAAAAAAGCAAAAGTTAACAAACCGCGGAAAGTAGGTCAATGACATTCATATTGACCTACTTCTGGTTGTCAACAGGTTTTATGAAGTTTGAAAACTATGCAGAACAATATAAACCTCCTATTGGTTAAAAGGCGGAGGGAATATAAACCTTAGAACTTCACGCACGCACATAGAGAATAAAACATTTATGTGAAACTTCAACAAAGTGCAAAAAGTCAGACTAAGTTTTTGGAAACTACGCTCGTACATTTTAGAAACTACCCTTTTTGGTGTCTGGGAACTTGACCACAATCTTGAATGTAAAACGAGTCCGTGCGTACATCCGTACGGACGGATGGGCGGACAAGGCCTCCACTTTCGTGATGAAAAGAGTAGTTCACAAAATATCCAACTTTACATAGCATCACGAATGTTTATATGTTTGTACATATTTACGGTTTGGTTACTTATTAAGTCAGTTAACCTGTATAAATAAAAAAAATTTGCTTCTCTAAAATATAACACAGAGATGCATTAGCATACGAAGGTAGGTAATTGGTACAGATCCGTGCAATTCCAAATTATGAGTTATCTTTCTTTTGAAACTGCTGGTACACATTTTGCCGTGAAAACGGGAAATGGCGTTCTGGAGTATGTGTTTTGCTTTGTATTTTAACCTACCAAACACATCATCACTACCTCCCTCCCACCCCAGTCATCAACTCAAATTCTTTATCCACCCATTGTTGATTTGTTGGCGGCGCGCGCTGTCTATATTGATGCTGCATCATACCAGGGCTTTATATGATTATCATCCCAGATCATACTCATACGGAATCCTGCTAGGGCCATCGCGATCTCGCGTTTTCAATTTCGCGAGATTGCGAAATAAATTTCGCATTCTCGTCCTATTCAACATTGAAAAAAACGCGAGGTTTGCAATCCAAACTTCGTGCAAACCTCGCGGTTTTATCACGTTTTCATTTGGACGAGATCGCGAGATGCGAAATAAATCTCGCATTTTTGCCGTATTCTACAATGAAAAAAACCCCGCGAGATTTGCAAATCAAACTTCGTGCAAACCTCTCGCTTTTATATCAGCCTATTGTATGATGAAAAAACCGCGAGGATTGCAAATCAAACTTCGTGCAAACCTCGTAATTTTATTCTTATTAGATTACGAGAATAAGAAATATGTTTTCTTGTTTTTGCCCTCTGGTACATCGGAGAAAAAAACGCGAGGTTTGCTAACCCAAACTTCCCCGCCAACATGACGACACGACAACTTGGCAAATAAGGTATTTGTCATGTTAGCGGGGCGAAGACGCAACAACACGACAACTAAAACGCGCCAACACAACATTTTCATACACGACAACTCGACACATAAATATGGCATGTTGGTGCCCCCTGAATGTCGAGTTGTCTTGTAAAATGGTCGTGTTTTGAAGACACGACAACACGACAAATAAAAAGTGACTACACAACATTTTCAATTTTTCATACACGACAACTCGACACATAAATCTTTCCTCTGAATGTTGAGTTGTCGCGTAATATTTGTCATGTTGTGTCTTTTGCGACAGTTCTCCGTTACATGAAAAATCTTAGTAAAATTATTTGTAAACTGGAGAGCGAAATTTAAAGTTAGTATAAACCTGAGATTTTAGGCAACGACTCGCCATTTCCAAATTGTTGAATCTAGATTTTTTTTCGGTTTGCGTACTTTCGCCTATGTGTTTGTTACAGTGTCCGGTTTGGGCCAGATACAAGGGCGACAATGCGACACCCGACAATGCGACATCACGATATTGCGATGCGACATTGCGATACGACAACTCGACATTGCGGTATGACAACGCGACATTGCGATATGACATCACCAATTATGTCGCGATGTTGTATCGCAATGTCGTAATGTCGCCAACGATAACGCGACATTCTTTCAATTGTCTTTCAATTGTCGTAATGTCGCAAACGAACAAAGAATGTGAATTGTGTTTTTTTTACTTCATGTCCTCGCGTTTTATTCTTTCAGTTAATGTTGATTCTGATGTCAGTAGGTCAAAGGTCAAGGTCGCTGTGACCCGATCATGAAAATCCATTTCCGCAACTCCTTAGTAGACATATGTTGCAAATATCATGAATCTTAATGAGTGGACTGCATGAGGTGAGAGGATGATCCTTATTGCTTCTCAGAGGACACCCATTTAACTAGACAGGACCATTCAACTATTAATATTTAATTTCAGGGAAATTCACCTTCATAAATGCTGCCTGGCCAGGATCTAATCATGACAGTTTGGTGTTCAGGTTATCAGTACTCAGTGATTTCTTGGAAGAAAATAACAGAGACCTCGAAGAGGGCGTGATTCTAGGAGATAGTGGGTACGAAAAAGTAACTTGAAGTTTATGAACAGCAGCTAAAGTGATAATTTTAACAGGAGTGACTACTCCTTCCTATCTCAACTGGACAGAAAAACATATTATAATTGGTTGTTTCCCTTTAACTTGTTACACCGATCGCGGAGGTTAACATTCCGGCTTAAGACACAGCAGTGCCTGACCCCACCACCCCCAATCCTCACCCCACCGTAAGTACTTACCCCAGAAGAGGATTTTGAGGACTAAGGTCAAGGTCACCATTACTTTATGAAATCTGTAACTCCTCTCCCCCTCAAACAAATATCATGAAACTTCATAGGCTTACTGCCTATAGTTAGAGAATGACCCACACCGGTTACATGTTATCTTAAATGTAATATCAAGGTCACGCACACTCCCAGTCAATTATTAAATAAGGTCAAGTGCCTGAAGTATATGTCGGTGATATTTTTTGCTTTAATTATATAATATACAATTATAAATAGGTTTAAAGAAAGAGAAGATCACCAAATAGATCATGTCAAGGACATAAATGTGTCGATTCTTACGATGGCGGGACGTATTACTGGTTCTACCCAGGAAGTGGTCTACCTACACCACAACACATCAACTGTCATACATAGCCTAACATGTGCTGCACATGACTGTGGTGGTTTATTCCGAAAATTTAGGTAATACAGCAACAGTATCGTACAGCAATATTAAAGTCACTATCCTGCCAACAATAGTCAACTTTTACAATAAATGTACAACGTTTCTAAGCTTACTTGCTTTATAGCACATTTAACTTACATATGTTGCGAATCTGAACTCTGCAACTATAATATAACCACCTTAATCGGCCAGGCAAAACATCACTCTTAATTCTTTTTACGCATGCTCATTTACAGGTATTTTAAGTATCCGCTAATAAATATAACCTTTAATGATCATTAATTGGCACGTATGCATTTTTTTATGACCTCAACACACATGGAAATACTTTGAAAACGGGTTTGTGTTGTAAAACTAAACAGATGTTTACGTCCATTTTATAATGAAGTTAATATTTACATGTTATTGTAATGTAACGCACTTTTAATTTTTACGTCATTTAAGAAACAAATATATTGATTTCTTATTTAGCTACGCAAGCAAGCGCTACATGTTAACATCATATAGACACACGCAGTGAAGGGCACAAGATAGGTGCCAAGCTGCACACTGTGGAACAATGTGTACGATTGAGAGGACATTTGGTCAGTGGAAACGGAGATTTGGAGTGCTTCATGTGGAAGTATGTATGACAATTCTAATGCTCAAATATTAAGTTTTTATAAATCCAAAATTACAACAATGGATCAACACTCAGTTCTCTTTTTTTACACTTTACACTGACGTTTCAGCGGGATGGATTCACAAACCTATTGCAAAGTTTCAAAATAACCTACACTATAATAAAATCTACTGTTTTCAAACATTTCAATAAACTATATTCTGTCAATTCCCAGTAACTCTTCTGACAAAGGAGAAATGCACCTAAAATAAAAAGGATAAAAATATCGGACAGGGAAAGCAGCATTCAAGGACGACAGTCAACCACAAAACACAAAAACAAACATGCAAATAGACAAACGAAAATTAAACGTGTTATGTTACTGCTCATAATGAGATTTAATGATAAAGTTTGTAAATTTCAGACAAAGATGAGTCCAAGGTAAACATCAAATATTGTGATGGCATGTGCTGTGTTGTATAATATCAGCAAGAACATGAATGAGCCACTCTTAGATGGCCCCGACGGAGGTGCCAACCAACAGCAAAAAGGCCCAGAACCATATGAGGGACCAGAAGATGGAAATGCTATCCGCGACTATATAGCGAGGGCTTATTTTGCTTAAATATGTAGTTATGCAATTATAGAAATAATAGAGAATTTATTTTAAGTGACTATCTGATTACGTTTTCATGGAGATACCAAACGGAACATTATACAGACGTATCTATAGCAGAAATTGTGTTTCATGTTAAATGCATAAACTATATACTGAAAAACATTTGACATATGATATAGTTTGTTCTTAAAGGTTATTGCATAGATGCTAACAGTTCCGTGACGGTGATGTGTCTCGACTCGTCCCTTTCACGCTCAAGGTTGTCTTTAATCAATCGCAACACCTCTATCTGTAACGAAATCTTCTCTCCAACATTGCCGTTTCCCTCTGCTCCTGACAAAACCGGATCTTCTCTTTCCAAACATCTTCTTGTGACAGCTTTTGGCGTTTCCTTGTGCTAGAAAAACAGAATAACTTTTTTAGTAATAATACACCGGCCGGCCGGCCGGCCCGCGCGCGTGTGTGTTTGTATGTGTGTGCTGGCACATTTCTTATCTTAACACTGATAACCCGGAGTGAGGCTGTGCGTTCGTGACACATGAATACATTTTTGGTTTAAAAATTATTTTAATTTTAAACCTGTATGTGTTATAGTGATCTTCGGGGGTCTTAAAGTAAGATATTATATTGCACCCATGGCTGATCATAACATGTACATGAAAAACTAGGTGACCAACATTCATTCACGGCCTCTGTCATTTGTCTCAGAAGTAGCTTAATTACGTTGTTTGTGTAGAGGCCTGGGTTTGACCATTTCCTCTGAAAGTTCATAACTGATGCGCATGAAAGTTAATTAATCCAATCAAGTATATATTTAGTAACAGTATGACCATAACCTTTAGTTAAGTAGAGGTTTGTCTGTTGAAACAACCAAATGACCGGGGCAACTTTGGGAGAACTATATAAATACCCTGTGTCAGCATTTTGGAAAGTAAGTTAAATATTTTGTTTACTCCAAAAAGAGGAGATTTGTACGATCGACCCCAAATTGGCGTCCTAGAACCAGTTTCGGAGGTTAGAGTTCATGGTCGAGGGTACACGTGACAGTTCAAAGGTGGGACATAGCCACGCTATATAAGATACGAGATTGCCTTCATATGGGAGATCCTTACATATTTACGGAGATTCTTATAGACTGGTCAGAGATACTTACAGATTGATAGATATTAATTCAGATTCATTTTGACGTCTAAGCTCGCACTTTTGAACGTTAGAACTTCTTACGAATTGTAACTTGTGCATTTAATCAAAGTTGAATTCTGGTTTTTTAACTGTGTATAGTTTTATTTTGAAAATTACATTAGATAGTAGTTTAATAAAATACATATTAAAGACTATTCTTGAGTTAGACATTTTCACGTCGCTATATTACATGCTATATTACATGTGCTTTGCTGAGGTGAGGAGACTGCACATGTCGTCCGTCTGTCTGTTTGTCCGTGAACTTTTTTTGCCGCGACTACTACTCTGAAACTATTGGATGGATTTTCATGACACTTTACAAGAATGTTGTCCATGATGTCTAACTTATCCTAGCAAAAATTCACGTTGATGTGAAATCCAAGATGGCCGCAAAAGCTAAAAATAGATTTTTAAAAAACAAATTTGTAGCGACTACTTCTTGAAAACTATAAGTGATATTGGACTTTTCTTAAATGATCAGCATGACGTGATGTTGGTCCTTGATGAAAATTAGTTTGCTTCAACATTACACATGGTTGCCAGCGGCCATCTTTTCTACTCTGAAACTACTTCAACAGATTTTCATGAAAATTCACAGGAATACTGATCTTGCTATCAAAACCTATCAGTAGAGCTTCAAGGTCATTGACCTCTTGTTTAAACTAAAATTTAATGTTTTTGTCTTAATTTGGTGTTTAATTGTTTTAATTCATTTCACTAAACACTTACAAAATGATAACGTGTCATTCTAATATGTTACCTGTGATGTGCTTCTGTTACGTCACATGATTGTGTCTGGCATGTACTTTGCTCACTCTGTGCATCATCATTGTCAGGTGAAGCTTATGTGTTTTTGACTGGTGTAGAAGTAGCTGCCGTATTCTAGATAAATATGTAAATTATTTGAACTACATGTACTGATAGTTGAATATAAATCCATTGCAAAAATATGACAAATGTACAAGTTTTCAATACAGGGATGGTGTAATGGTAGAGCATCTGCCTCGTATGTGCGGAGTCATGAATTCAATCGCTAGCCGGGTCATATTAAAGAGTAAAGATATTAAATTGAAACTTTGTGTACGTAATCATCATGAAGTGAGATGTACGTGACACAATTTTGGTGCGGCTCTGTCAATTCCATGCAGAGTTAGTGCCCTTGCACGTAGTATACAGAGTTTTTTTCAGCATATACAATCTTGTGTAGTGAAGTTCTTTTACAGTTTGGAAGGTATTGAATTAAAACTTTGTTTATATGATAAGCATGAAGTTACATGTACGTGACGCAATTTTGGTGTGACTCAGTCAATGCCATGCAGAGTTATTGCCCTTGATCTTAATAAAATATTCTTTGCGGGGGTATTTATCACCTTCAGTGATAGTTCTTGTTTCATTGAGCAATGATGAAACTAAAAATGTTTGTACTTGTGAAAGTCACATTGTTTAAATGAATCTTTTTCATTTTGATAAAAAAAATTAACCGTAGGCCAACAGTATGAGTAAACAGTGTACTAGTATGTGGAGAGCGTGGTTCTGTGGTAGAGCGCCGGACTTCAGATTGAACGGTCGTGGGTTCGATCCTCACCTTGGCCATGTTATTTATCATTGAGCAAGATAATTGCTTAGTACTGGTTCTACCCAGGAAACCTGCACATAATCTTCGAAAGTGGGTGTTGCAGTATAGATAGATATAGTATGTGCACATGTTTAACTTACCATAAACATGCGTCGCATTGGCATTACAGGGAATACTGGTACATGCATGGGCCTTTGATGGAAACCTGTGGGATATCAAATTCAATGTATATTAACAACCAGTGATGAATGTCAAGTATGTTAAACCACTCGGCCACCGCGCCTCCTTATGTATAGAAACACATCAGTGGCGGATCAAGGATTGAAGATTAGGTGTGAACCAAACTTCTCAGATTTTTGGATGGGATGGTGGCATCCGTCGTTAACATTTGCTTCGTTTAGATGATAGGGTGGCCAAATAATTGTTTTTTATACTGCCATACTTTTATGCAGTTTTCTTGGTCATTGGAGAATGCGAGGACAAATATAAAAAAACACATATTGCCATATTTTTATGCTGTTTTCTTGGTCATTGAAGAATGCGTGGACAAATAAATAAAATATACTGCCATATTATTATGCAATTATCGTGGTCATTGAAAAGGTGTGGATAAATTAAAAAAAAAGGTTTCACACACACACACACACACACACACACACACACTTTGCATTTTTGGTCAGTGAATAATGCGTAGACTAATACAAAAATTATACTGCCATATGTTTATGCAATTATCGTAGTCATTTGAAGAATGCGTGGATAAATAATAAAAAAAGAAGAATAATACTGCCATATTTGACACACCATCCCGAACCCCCCAGCCCCACCCCAATCCACCACGCCCCCTCCTTAGCACACCCATGCACTTGTGTTACGCAGTATTGATCATTGAAGAATGCGTGGACAAATAAAAAATTGTATACATATTTGTATGCAATTATCGTGGTCATTGAAAAAGTGGACATTGAAAAAGTGTGGGCAGATCTAAAAAAAGTTTTATACTGCCATATCTTTGACACATTATCGAGAATGCGTATATAAATAAAAAAAAATATACTGCCATATTTTTATGCAGTTTTCTTGATCATTTAAAGAATGTGTGGATAAATAAAAAATAAAAAGGATTACTACTGCCATATTTGACACACCACTCCCCCACCCCTGGCCCCTCCTTCCCGCACACCCCATGCACTTGTGGTATGCAGTATTGGTCATTGAAGAATGCGTGGACAAGTTTTATAAAAATAAATAACTGCCACATTTTTATGCAATTATCGTGGCCATTGAAAAAGTGTGGACAAATTAAAAAAAACGTTTAATGCGTAATACTGTCATACTTTCACACACCATCACCCCACCCCCACCCCCACCCCCACCCCTACACAATCTAGTGGTGTAACAGTAAAAAAAAAACAGTTGTCAACCAAAGAAGAAAACGTGCGTTTTCACATGTTTTTTTTAATAACTTCTCAGTGGGAGGGACACATGAGCCGCCCACCCCCGCCCTAAATCCATGCATGCAGCTTTTTGTAGTCATCAGAATTTTTTTATTATGAAGTACCCGTTCTCGCGCTACTCAATTTCAGTATTGCAGATAATACCACTGAAGGATGTGAGTTTTTAAAAGGAACAAATAAATACCCTTAAAATGAAATAAGGTGTTACAGATGTTTTTTTATTACAATTTGGTTTAAAATGATCGTCAAAACATCCATGATTTGAAGTTTTAAACTTTTAGGGACAATGATCCTGTAAACAGGCAAAATGGCAGATTTTCAACATTCAGCTAGCACACATATAAGGCATAGTTCATAATAATGATGGTTATCATATTACTGAGAGAGCAGAATCCAGTAAGAAACACTCTTGAAAAAGTCCTTTAGTTTTAAATTTACGCTTTTAACCCGAGTGATCATTTACTACCTAATGCACTGTATCATGTATCTGTGAGTCAGTACTTTCAGTTTCTTCAGTTGTAATCCATTCAAGATTCATTATCCTCAACAGAAACATACGCTGCTTTTCGTAATGATTTTGGCGCAGAAAACCTTAACTTCTTTTTACAACTTCGTCTTGGTGTTAAATTTCTCTTTTTTGTACTGATTTTTGGTGTAAAGACTCTACTTGGTGTTTGTCTAGGTGATTTAAATAGTGTGTTTTTGTCTAAATTTGATTTGTCTGGTGTCATTATTCGCTTTCTGTTTGTTAATGCTGTTTTTGAGAGAGGCCAGTTATACCTTTTATATAACGATCATTTCTATCTTTTTCTCATGTTCAGACTGAAATAAATAGAGAATGAATATTGTGATTTAGAAATTAAACAAAAGGCAGTGGCTATGCGTCCGGTGCCCGGACACCCACATTACAGTCTAGGACACTGGCCTATACACGTAGTAAAGGGAAGGTGCTAAAACTAATATGTACATAATAATAGATAATAGTTGCTGACTGCTGTTGAGGAATTTAATGGTAAACTGTTGTTATACTTACAAATATATTCGTATTTTTATTTAGAAATTATGAGTGGAAGAGTATGAAATATTCTAAAAACAATTTATAGAGCTGTTGGCTTCTGCAATTGAACTAATATGTACATAATTTAGTAAGTTGCAGGCGTAGACTAGGTAGGTAAGTATGTAGGCAGGGCAAAGGCAGTCAGGTAGGCGGACAGGCAGGCAGGCAGGCAGGCAGACAGACAGACAGGTAAGTAGGTAGGTAGGTACTTAATTTCAAATGTTCACTAGGCCTGTGAGAAAACAAATACGTTTTTTAAAGGGACACATGGCAATCTTGAAATCTTTATAAATCACTAAAATTAGCCTCTTAATTATTGATCCCGTATCATTTTGACTTTAAATATGCTGTCATATATCTAAATACAATTTTGAGTTTTCAACTTTTCTTCGTTATTCTAACTAGGTTTGAATATATTATTGGTGCAATATAATCAACAGTTAGTAAAATACAAAAACAATCAGATGTATAAGATTCTTATAATTAATATTTATGATTAATGCAATATAATCAACAGTTAGTAATATGCAAAAACAATCAGATGTATAAGATTCTTATAATTAATATTAATGATTAATGCAATATAATCAACAGTTAGTAATATGCAAAAACAATTAGATGTATAAGATTCTAATAATTAATAGTAATGATTAATGCAATATAATCAACAGTTAGTAATATGCAAAAACGATCAGATGTATAAGATTCTTATTTAGTAATTAATGATTAAACAAATGTAATTTATTTAGAAAAAATAACGGGACGCCACGAGTTTGAAAAACAAATAAAATTGACGTGTGTCCCTTTAATAGAGACTGACTTGACATAGCACGTTTCCGACAATTTCGTTCATCTTCAATTTATTTATACATATTAACAATTTAACCGAAACAGCATTGGTCAATCATGTGTTGGTCTAGTCTATATAGCTTTGAGCTGTACTACACCAGGGGCGTAGCATGGTGTGTTTTCAGTATACCCCTAAAATGAGGTGCGAAGCTTAAATTGGTAATTTGCACCCTTACCCCGCTCGCCCTTCTTATTTTTATTGCATTTTTCAACTTTTTGGGGGATTTTTTGGTGTGTTTTTTCAAAGTTACTCCCGGGAGTAAGGATGTATGCCATGCTACGTCCCTGTACACCTTATACAAATATGAAAAATGCTTGATTATTATAATGCATGCATCGTCGGAACCTTCGTTCGACTGCATTACGTTACTCTTCGTTAATTACGTAATCAATCACGATCTATTCTATTCTATTCTGTTCACTCAACAGATTAGGTCTATAATGGGGCAATGAAAAAGCCGGAATTCCTGGCGTATCCCACAATTCATAGCGCGTTAGCGTTCTTAGTTTCAGTAATGGCGGCGGTTTGTTTACCGATTGATCCTGATGTAACTGGGTTTTAGGTGGTTTATCATTCCTTTATTGAACTTTAAATATAATTTTATTCTTAGAAATAGAAAAACGACATAAATGATTGTTCAAACGGACACGTAAAAGCGTTAATTCATGAATTTCATTTTTCCAAATCGGGCATGCCAGGTAGCCTAATAAATTGGCTCCTATGCAGTTTTTTTTATATTATTTTGACGTTCTATGTAACTGCATATACTAATAAATTGGCTCCTATGCAGTTTTTTATTTATTATTTTGACGTTCTATGTAACTGCATATACTAATAAATTGGCTCCTATGCAGTTTTTTTTATATTATTTTGACGTTCTATGTAACTGCATATACTAATAAATTGGCTCCTATGCAGTTTTTTATTTATTATTTTGACGTTCTATGTAACTGCATATACTAATAAATTGGCTCCTATGCAGTTTTTTTTTTATTATTTTGACGTTCTATGTAACTGCATATACGCCTATAATTTCCTTTGCAAAAAACCCGACTGGAAAAAACGCTCGAACACCCATGTGACTTTCGAACGAAATTGAGCAGCTTATCAGACTCCTGAGCGTAAACCATGATGATAATCTAACAAAATAATAAGTTATCTACCATTTACTTTCGGTTTTATTTTTTCCCGAAGCATATTTTACATAATATATCGGTTTTTCGTAGATCGCTATACATGTGTATTGACAATATATTGACAAGTGCGCGTTTCTCCCAACGTTGCATGCGCATGCGCATAACAACACATTTTCCACTGTGGTCAACGTGTCACGAAACTACGTTGTGTGATTTGTACATAGTATAAAGTTTTCAAGTCTTGGGTTAAAAAACGGTAATGGGCGAAGGGTGCCGGGATATTTAGTATAAGTTACCCCTTCAGACATTCTCCTAAAAGAAAAATTAAAAAATCTCGCTTGTTTTATAGCCTGATCTGGGGGGAAAAGCACCTAACCATAGACCTACTGTATGTCCATGACCTACCTTAAGCTTGTTTATTTTGTTTTGTTATGTTCATTTCATTTAGTGTGTAGGGGGTGGGGTGAGTTTACGAGTGGATTCAGGGGGCGACCCACTAAAAAATCTGTAAAATATGGAAATTTATTTTAAACAAGAGCTGTAGGAGAACAGCGCAGCCCGACTATTCAGAGAATAATAAATGGTATAGCCAGTATATACCATCAGAAAACAAGGCTAAAACAATGTGATGGTGGGTTGGGGGTTGGGGTGGAGGTGGGGTGGGTATAGAAACTCTGGCCGATATAAAAATTATTGTTAGAATCTCATAAAAATTATAGTAAAATTTGCGGCAGGGTGTGACATTTTATTTATTTTTATCAGTTTTAATCCAAAGTTGCTGTCATTTAAAAAAAAAATTGTGGTCGAAAGGCAACTCGGGGAGGGAGGGGATATCTGGCGATTTTTTTATTGTGGCCTCATTTCAGGTTGTATTTTTATTGATATTTCCTCTGTGTATCTGAATTTAATCTAAATTGCTTTATATGTAAATGATTGCGTTCAAATTAAAATTTTAATATCCAATAATGGAAGATAAAATGAAAACAATTTCCCACGCCCTGTCCTCCTTGTGAGGGGAGCCCATAAACCAATGGGGGCAGGACGGGGGCGCATAATTGATATAGTTGTATATTTGATAAAACAAAACAACACAGAAACAGACATATGTAAAAAAAACAAAAAAACATTCGGGTGGTGGTGGGATGGTTGTGGGGCGAAACATATTGATAAACTGATAAAACAAAACAACACAGATATATGCAAAAACAAGCGAAAAACAACAACATTCGGGTGGTAGTGATGATGGTGTGTTGGGATGGTGGGGAGGGTGGGGGGGGTAACAAAAATTGACCAAAACAACACAGAAATATGTAAAAAAAAAAAAGACAAAGTTTCCAGTGTAGGTGGGGGCAACATAGCTTTATGTTATGTGTAAGATTTGACCAAAACAACACAGACATATGTAATATATATATATATATAAATCGAGTTTCAAGTGGGGCAGGCGGGGAGTGGGGGAGGGTGGTGGCAGGGCCACGTAAGAATTGACCAAAACGAGACAGAAATATGTAAACAACAAAAAAAAATATCGAGTTTCGAGTGGAAATATAACATTTTTAAAAGAGCCGTTACTGGTCCGATCTGGTTGGTTTTCAAACTTGGCCAGTAGAGATAATAAAATTTACCAAAGCAATACAGAAATATAAAAAAATATATAGTATAGAGTCTGGGGTGTGTGGGGGCGGGGTGGTAGGGGTGCGGGGGCATAGAAATATGTGTAAGTATTGACCAAAACAACAAAGAAATATGAAGAAAAAAATAGAGATTCGAGTCGGTGGGGCGGGGGAGGAGGGTGGTGGGGGCGGGGCAACATAGCTATATGTGTAAGAATTGACCAGAACAATACAGAAATATGAAGAAGAAAAAATAGTTGAGAGTCGGCGGGGGGGGAGGGGGGTGCCGAGGGGGTTGTGCGGGGGCGGGGACGGGAGTAGCGGCGGAGCAACATAGATATATGTGTAAGAATTGACCAAAACAACACAGAAATATGTAAAAAAATTAACAAATTGAGTTTCGAGTGTGGGTGGGGGGATGCCCTGGGGTGTTGGAAGGCGGGCGCGAGGTGGGGGCAATATAGCTAAATTTGTAAGAATTGACCAAAACAACACAAAAATATGTAAAAAAAATAAATTAAATGAGTTTCGAGTGGGTGGAGGGTGGAGAGGGGGGTGGGGGCAACATAGCTATATGTGTAAAAATTGACCAAAACAACAGAAATATTTTAAAATATAAATTAAATGAGTTTCGAGTGGGTGGAGGGTGGAGAGGGGGGTGGGGGCAACATAGCTATATGTGTAAAAATTGACCAAAACAACAGAAATATGTAAAAATAAAAATAAAAATGTCGGAGGGGGAGAGGGGTGTGTGGCGGGGCGGGGAGAAGGGAGCCCATGCCCAAATATGGATGTAGTACAAATAAGATGCATAATGATATAAGATCCCAAACCAAAATTATAACTATATATACACCAGCTTACATGCAAACCTAGATCTGCCTTTATTGCACATTTTATGGGCCGTCACAATTTGGATTCCATGGGAGCCCAGAATTTGCGGAGGACAACATTACTTAAGCAACCCTTTACAACATACTATAAGGAAACCAATTCCCAAATTTAGTTGAGCTAGGATGGGACATTATGCTTTATAAAAAGAAATTGTTGTGTGTTTGGTGGACCTGAACATGGTGATTTTGTTTACGAAAACAATAACTGTCACTAGTATTCAAATCCCCCATCCACGCCCCAACCCCCACCCCCCAGGGTTTATGGGATGACAAGTTGTCCGTTGTCAGTTGTCCGTCGCCCGTCGTCGTCCGCTAACTTTTGCCTTGTGAACACTCTTGCAACTTCATTGTTATTATTCGGATCTTTACCAAACTGCTAATTTTCATATATTTTATATTCTCTTTATTACGATTTAAGAATGAGGAAGAGTCTTGTAGAATAATAAACGACTAAAACAAGTAATTTTAACAATACTATAAATATAACAAAAATATTACTTTTAAATCGGCATGAAATATGTGTAGTTTAATCACACCACACAATGTTTTACGATTGTAGCAATAAACGGTTCTATTCTATTCTATCGACGGTGCATGGTAGGTTGCGTATGGTGAAGTAATATGCGCAAGGAACTCTGGGTAAGAATTTCAAACAAGATGGCGGTACCCTTCGATAATTCGGAAATGTGTCAATATATTCGTGATAAATTTGGATAATCTGAGATATTTCATCGTGGCAGGTAAATTTTGAAACACCAATCGACTCAAAAAAAAATCTTCTTTCAACCTGTGCATTAATAATATACAAACAATGCTGTTTAAAAGCTTGAAACCTTCCCAACAGATTCCGTTGGGAAAGTCCAGTCGTAAAATGTGCAATAATCAATACACGTTGATGCTCGCCAATACGAAAAATTTCAAAAGAGCATTAAACGTGTATTTTAACACACTAGCTGTGTACGTTGCCCCCGACCACAAAAAAAGAAGGCTTTTGGGTCAGAGAAGGCTCGGATTATTCCCTCCCCTGAATCCGCACCAGGAAAAGAGCTTACACTTACACATATATATCCCAACACACAGACAATGAGGACAAACACAACTGAGTTCTAAATATAGAATAAATGTAACTGAAGATTTATCGTGACAATCACTTGAACAGTGGTAAATGTTCGGGGAGATAATTCACTATCTATTCGCTTACCTACAATCGGCCGTTTTCCAGTTTCGAATCGTTATTATTCAAGCATACACGTTCACATCATATCCACTGAGTGTCACACATGTTGTTTTCAGGCTCCAACCCATACTCCAATATCAGTCGTAATATTTTGACACATCGCGCCAAAGTTTACGTTGCGAGTGTGGCTTTCCCAACAATACACAGTCTAACCAATCAAAACGTCTCTTTTGACACAGAACGTTTTCGACGTAGTAACCAATCGACGTCGTTGATACAATACCCCCTAACGGTCCTATTGCAGAGAATCCGACGATTTACTGCATATCACTTAGTTACTGAGAAACATAGCTAAACGCATAAATTACGACGGCCCATTTGACTAAATTTTATTTCACTTCATAATTCCGCATTCTGAATTCCGAATTCTGTAAATCTTTTAAATATTGGGTATTGTACATTTTAAACCCCAGGGGTCGTGGGTTCAAATCTCACAGGAGGCATAATTTTTTTTTTTTTTTTTTTATGCCCTCCGAAGGGTGGCATATAGTAGTCACACTGTCAGTCAGTCAGTCCGTCCGTCCGTCAAGTGCGTCCATCCTTACTATCTTGTCTTGTATTTGAGACCTACATGTATACCTTCAAAAAAACATTAAACTGTACTCAAAGGCTTCCACGTCGCCATCGCCGCTGTCGGAAAAGTGATTTAAAGGAAAACATTTCACGACATACGGACGGACACTGGTCACCCTTTGTATCTCACCCCCAGCAATCAACGGCGGGGGCATAATAATTATCATAAATATATGGGGTTTCCAATGTACAGTACCCAATATTTAAAAGATTTACGGAATTCAGAATTCGGAATTAGAAATTATGAAGTGAAATAAAAGTTAGTCAAATGGGCCGTCATATAAACCTAGCGTTGATGCCTTCATCGCCGTCGCCGATGAAAACCCATCACATAGATGCTTCTTTTTTTTCTTCTTCGGAAACGTAAGACAACAAGTGACTAGTTATTTTTGTTCATAAGAAATGCTTCAGAACATTTTTACTAACAAGCAGTAGCTGTCATAGCTCAATCTACATCTGTAAGAACGTAAACCAGGCAAAGAGCATTTCCAATATATCCAATTTAATCGTTATATGTGCACCTAACAAATGCCGAAACATGCGGATGACAAAAACGTGTATTTGTGCTTCAAAAACGAAATAAAAGAGGTTCTTTAAAAGGCTACCTGACCTGAAGCGTTACCTCCACCACATCACGGGCGTTATAAAATAAAATGACCGAAATACGTCTACCAAGTCATTCTGAATTTTAATAATACCAAATAAACTTGAAAACATTGGGTAGGAGAGTGTTCTTTACCTCAAGGAATACTGTACAATGCGGATTTAGTGCATCTGACCGGTTAACTTTTGATTTTTTCTGTGCAATTACGACTTATTGTCATCCCTTCTACTATAGAACCTACATCAACCCTAATACTATGCTTAAACACTGGTGCGTAACCTAAGATAGCAGAAATTACTGTGAAAAACGATTTTCCTTGTAAATAAGGAGTCAGTTTTAGTCTCATTCATGCTCTTTAGAATAAAAAACATCATTATTTGTCAACTTTAAGTAGGATCCCTGGACTCTACGTAAGGGTTGATGTATCCCCTTTAAATGATAATAAAAACACTTTGCAGATGGAAGAAAAATTAACGCACGAGAGAAGCAGCTGTGAAAAAGGTTCGGGAAGAGACAGTAGAAAAGATGTCGTACCTGGAGACAAAGTACGAGAGTCTCATGCGACAGTATGTCCCTCCTGAACCCGATCATCTCAGGGTTTGTAAAATCACACGTACTCCTACAGAAGGAGGTCAAGCAGTTTCCGACAATAATACAGAAGGAGGTGAGTTTTTTTTTCAAATGGCTTGGTTCATATATATAGTTTCAGTTCAATGATTGCAAGGAAGTATATGTGAAAAATGTCTAAACATTTTTTTGAAGCTTTTTGAGTAGTAATAATTTTCTTTTGTCTGTACTCGCAAAATAAATTATTGCCTAACATGTGTTTGTCTATTTGCCAAATTTGAAAGATTGATTTGTAAACCTGCCCTAAGAATTTAAGAAAAATACATAGGAAATTCGGATCAGGTATATGACTGTGATTATAATGACGCCCTCCTTCTTTCTCTACTTGAAACAAGAAAATGTTTAATACTATATGAAAGGAAGGAAATCCAATGATTTCTTTCAGTCAAAACAAAAAATAATCTCAATCAACTGATCTCCTATTGGTAAGTTACTTTTATAGTCTGACTTCTGGGCATGTCTAAGTTGTCTTGCCTTTAAGACCGACATTGAAACAGGAGCCAGTACCCAATTATTGAACGCAATATATGTCAGGAAATTTATATATACATTAAGAAGAATACAGAAATTATATGAAGAAATTGAGCACTCTATATGACACGCTATTCAAGCTGCGATATTGATGTCCAACTCAAGGGCCATTGTTGTAAGATAAATTTGACATTATCCCATCAAACATGCTGGCATTGCTAAACAGTTGCTGACCAATGATGCATTTAATATTAGTGAATGTACCAGAAGGTTTTAGTAAGCAGGAGCAAAAACATAGATAGATAGAGGCACCGAAGACCAATAACCTGTCACACTCGGTGTCGGATTACCATTTATCATATAACTTACGGTGTGGGAGTGGAATAACACCATTCTATATTTTCGATATACCACTAGTTATATAACTATGCAAATAAGCCTAGTATGCACTGTCAATTTTTTTTTGATAATGACTATGATCCAATTCCCACGGTTTATGTCGGTTCAGCGTGTTAAAGCGACAGGTAAAATGCAATAAAAGTTGATATGTGAATTATGTGATAAATAGAATCTGACATTTGTTTTCATTCATTATTGAATTATTAAACTCTTTCAATAATGAATGAGTACTCATGTAAGCTCCTCTATATAACAACTGGTCATGTGACAATGATCATATTTCAGATGATGTCTGCCATCACTGGTATCCACAAGGAGCTTGTCATGAAGTACCAGAAGGAGATGAAACTACGCAAGAAATACCATAATGAACTGGTCGAGCTCAAAGGTAAGGAGATGAAACTACGCAAGAAATACCATAATGAACTGGTCGAGCTCAAAGGTAAGGTGATGAAACTGCGCAAGAAATACCATAATGAACTGGTCGAGCTCAAAGGTAAGGAGATGAAACTACGCAAGAAATACCATAATGAACTGGTCGAGCTCAAAGATAAGGAGATGAAACTACGCAAGAAATACCATAATGAACTGGTCGAGCTCAAAGGTAAGGAGATGAAACTACGCAAGAAATACCATAATGAACTGGTCGAGCTCAAAGGTAAGGTGATGAAACTGCGCAAGAAATACCATAATGAACTGGTCGAGCTCAAAGGTAAGGAGATGAAACTACGCAAGAAATACCATAATGAACTGGTCGAGCTCAAAGGTAAGGAGATGAAACTACGCAAGAAATACCATAATGAACTGGTCGAGCTAGAAAGGTAAGGAGGATATCAATCTGTCCTGGTTATCCGGGGAAGATTTGGAAATCCAGCATGAGGTATAATTGTTTTTATCAGAACTGAGCCTCTGCCCAGGTTCCAGTTAAAATAGTTATACCGAGGGTTTTTAGCTCTACTGGCCAAGGGCCAGCAGAGCTTATGGGATGGTGTGTTGTCCGTTGTCCGTCCGTCCGTCCGTTAACTTTTGCTTGTGTACACTCTAGAGGCCAAATTTCTGATGCAATCATCATGAAACTTTGTCAGAATGTTTGACTCAATGATATCTTGGTCAAGTTCGAAAATGGGTCATGTGGGGTCAAAAACTAGGTCACTAGGTCAAATATTGGAAAAACCTTGCGTACACTCTAGAGGCCATATTTTTTACCCGATCTTGATGAAACTTTGTCAGAATGTTTGTCTCAATGAAATCTCGGTCAAGTTTAAAAATGGGTTACATGGGGTCAAAAACTAGGTCACTAGGTCAAATACTTGAAAAACTTGTGTACACTCTAGAGGTCATATTTGTTACCCAATCTTGATGAAACTTGGTCAAATTGTTTATCCTCATTATATCTTGATCAAGTTCGGAAATGGGTCACATGAAGTTAAAAACTAGGTCACTAGGTCAAATATTGGAAAAACATTGTGTACACTCTAGAGGCCATATTTTTGACCCGAGCTTGATGCAACTTTGTCAGAATGTTTATCTTAATTGTTTGTCTCAATGAAATCTCGGTCAAGTTCGAAAATGGGTCATGTGGGGTCAAAAACTAGGTCACTAGGTCAAATATTGGAAAAACCTGTGTACACCTAAAGGCCATATTTTAGACCCAAGCTTGATGCAACTTTGTCAGGATGTTTGTCTTAATTATATCTTGGTCAAGTTTGAAAATGGGTCACATGGGGTTAAAAACTAGGTCACTAGGTCAAATACTTGAAAAACCTTGTGTACACTCTAGAAGCCGTATTTCTGACCCAATCTTGATGAAACTTTGTCAGAATGTTTGTCTCAATGAAATCTCGGTCAAGTTCAAAAATGGGTCATGTGGGGTCAAAAACTAGGTCACTAGGTCAAATACTTGAAAAAACTTGTGTACACTCTAGAGGTCATATTTGTTACCCAATCTTGATGAAACTTTGTCAAATTGTTTATCTTATTTATATCTTGATCAAGTTCGGAGATGGGTCACATGAAATTAAAAACTAGGTCACTAGGTCAAATATTGGAAAAACTTTGTGTACACTCTAGAGGCCATATGTTTGACCCGAGCTTGATGCAACTTTGTCAGAATGTTTGTCATAATTATATCTTGGTCAAGTTTGAAAATGGGTCACATGGGGTTAAAAACTAGGTCACTAGGTCAAATACTTGAAAAACCTTGTGTACACTCTAGAAGCCGTATTTCTGACCCAATCTTGATGAAAATTGGTCAAAATGTTTGTCTTAATTATATCTTGGTCAAGTTCAAAAGTGGGTCACATGGTGTTAAAAACTAGGTCACTAGGTCAAACTTTGGAAAAACTGTGTGTACACTCTAGAGGCCATATTTTTGACCCGATCTTGATGCAATTTTGTCAGAATATTTGTCTCAATTATAGCTTGCTAAAATTCGAAAATGGGTCATACAGGGTCGAAAACTAGGTCACTAGGTCAAATACTTGAAAAACTTGTGTACACTCTAGAGGCCATATTTCTGACCCGATCTTGATGAAACTTGGTCGAAATGTTGTCTTATTTATATTTTGGTCAAGTTTGAAAATGGATCCCATGGGGTCAAAAACTAGGTCACTAGGTCAAATACTTGAAAAAACGTGTGTACACTCTAGACGCCATATTTTTTTTCATTCGATCTTTACCAAACTTTACCAGATTGTTAATGTCAATAGCAGCTCGGTAAAGTTTGTTTTTAGCTTATGGGATGGTGTGTTGTCCGTTTTCCGTCGTCCGTCGTCCGTTAACTTTTCTTGTGTACACTCTAGAGGCCACATTTCTGATGCAATCATCATGAAACTTTGTCAGAATGTTTGTCTCAATGAAATCTTGGTCAAGTTTAAAAATGGGTCATGTGGGGTCAAAAACTAGGTCACTAGGTCAAATACTTGAAAAAACTTGTGTACACTTTAGAGGTCATATTTGTTACCCAATCTTGATGAAACTTTGTCAAATTGTTTATCTTAATTATATCTTGATCAAGTTCGGAAATGGGTCACATGAATTTAAAATCTAGGTCACTAGGTCAAATATTGGAAAAACCTTGTGTACACTCTAGAGGCCATATTTTTGACCCGAGCTTGATGCAACTTTGTCAGAATGTTTGTCTTAATTATATCTTGGTCAAGTTTGAAAATGGGTCACATGGGGTTAAAAACTAGGTCACTAGGTCAAATACTTGAAAAACCTTGTGTACAATCTAGAAGCCGTATTTCTGACCTAATCTTGATGAAACTTGGTCAAAATGTTTGTCTTAATTATATCTTGGTCAAGTTGAAAAATGGGTCACATGGTGTTAAAAACTAGGTCACTAGGTCAAACTTTGGAAAAACCGTGTGTACACTCTAGAGGCCATATTTTTGACCCGATCTTGATGCAATTTTGTCAGAATATTTGTTTCAATTATAGCTTGTTAAAGTTCGAAAATGGGTCACACAGGGTCAAAAACTAGGTCACTAGGTCAAATACTTGAAAAACCTTGTGTACACTCTAGAGGCCATATTTCTGACCCGATTTTGATGAAACTTTGTTGAAATGTTGTCTTAATTATATTTTGGTCAAGTTCGAAAATGGGTCCCATGGGGTCAAAAACTAGGTCACTAGGTCAAATACTTGAAAAACCTTGTGTACATTCTAGACACCATGTAGTACGACTCGATTCATCAATGGTATAACAGCCAGTAGAGCGTTCACAGGCCCTCTCGGGCCTCTTGTTCTTTACCTATCTGAACCGGATAAAATGCGAGTTGTTTTGAGAAAATGCAAGTTGAAATGTTCAGCACTCGCAAAAAAGTGTGAGGACATCTTTTCTGTACAAATTAAGTATGATTGATAGATTACTCAAATAACGAAAGGAGTTGTCTTTTACAACACAATCTAATATAAGTAGTGCATGCGCAGAAATGTCTTTGACTGAAACAGAGACTTAGATCTCTGACCGTAAGAAGGAGAAGAAATTCCAGTTAGACTGCACTTCTGCAAAATGAAAATATTGGCACTTCTGACTTGCATTAAAAAGCAAGTGGGTAAAACAGTTAAAGAATGATTGATTCTTGTTCTTGCATACTGTTGACATTTTGTGTTGACATCCGATGATCGCCAACTAATAATGTTTTTCATGTTTTTTTACAAAATGATGTCATGCAGCTGTTGGTTTTTGATGTCATTGCTAATGCGACTTCTATCTCCCCACAAGCTTTCCTTCTTGCATGTTAAACACAATCTAAAATTTTGTGCTTTTAAACCATTTAATGCCCGGCCTCACAAGTGGAACGGGCATGTAGGGTTATTTCATGTTCTGTTCATTCATTCATTGATCATGAAGTATAGGCGCAGTCAGCTGATCAAGAGCCTAAATTATTTAATTCATATTAAATTTCTCTATGTAAATTAAATTAATATTTTATGGTTATCTTTTGAAATCGGGTATTCCAACACAAGCTATTATTGAGTTTGTCAAGGAGGTCTAGATGTAGAATTACAACTCATCTTTTCAATGATTTCAGGTAACATACGAGTATTCTGTTGGGTGCGTCCGATGATCAAAGAGGATGGACATGGTCAGCAGGCTGAGAATATCGTCTGTCTGGACCAGGATGACGATGGAGTCCTGTACATCAACAGTAAGGGACGCACACAGACATTCGAAGTTGACAAGGTGTTTGGGGGAGAACTCAACACAGGATCAGGTAAGGGGTGCACAAATAGGCACTGGGTTCTTTGTTTAGTATTTGCCTGTTTTCAGAGAAAATTAAATAGTGAATTCCACAGACTTTGACAGTACTGACAAAAATAAATAAATGGATAAGTGAATTAATTATTTAGAACTGTTTCGTCTTTATTCATTCTCTCACCATAAAACAATTTTTTTTAACCATTTAGAAAGCAATAGTGTAAAATGCTGTACACATAGCTGCCTTGCTGTTTTTAGCTCTACTGATCAGAGATCAGCAGAGCTTATGCCGTGGTACGGCGTCCGTCTGTCTGTCCGTCTGTCCGTAAACTTTTATTTGTAGCGACAACTCCTCTGAAACTACTGGATGGATATTCATGAAACTTTACAGAAATGTTGCCCATAAAGTCTAGTTGATCCTAGCAAAAATTCATGCTGATGTGAAATCCAAGATGGCCGCCAAAGCTAAAAATAGAGTTTTAAAATACAAGTTTGTAGCGACTACTTCTTGAAAACTATAAGTGATATTGATATGGGACTTTTTCTAAAATGATCAGCATGACATGATGTTGATCCTTGTGGAAAATTATTTTGATTCGACGTTAAACATGGCTGCCAGTGGCCATCTTTGTTTACATAGAGTTATATAGTAAAAACTTGTAGCGACTACTCCTCTGAAACTACTTGACGGATGTTCATGAAACTTCACAGGAATGTTGCTCTTGATGTCTAGTTGATCCTAGAAAAATTTCAGGTCGGCCGGAAATTCAAGATGGCCGCCACAGCTAAAAATAGATTTAAAATAAATAAGTTTGTAGTGACTACTCCTTCAAAACTATAAGAGATATTGATATGGGACTTTTTCTAAAATGATCAGTATGACATGATGTTGGTCCTTGTCGAAAATCGTTTTGATTTGACGTTAAACATGGCTACCAGCGGCCATCTTTGTTTACATAGAGTTATATAATGAAAACTTGTAGCGACTACTTCTCTGAAACTACCTGACGGATTTTCATGAAACTTCACAGGAATGTTGCTCTTAATGTCTAATTTATCCTAGAAAAATTTCAGGTCGGCCGGAAATTCAAGAAGGCCGCCACGGTTAAAAATAGATTTTCAAAAAACAAGTCTGTAGCGACTACTTCCTGAAATCAAAATCAATCAGTAGAGCTTCAAGGTCATTGACCTCTTGTTTCAATGACCATTTCATTTATTGGTGGTTTTATATTTCAGGTGTTTGATGAAGTAAAGGCTCTAGTCACATCATGTATAGATGGTTACAATGTTTGTATATTTGCCTATGGTCAGACTGGCAGTGGGAAAACATACACAATGGAGGTAACTACACCCATGGCAATAATTGTGTTTACTGTGAAGGCTAGAGCCAGAGTGTTTTTTTTATATATTTGCATTGTTTTTTTTCTCAAAATTGAGCAGTAGGAGGAAGGAATAAAAATAAAAATAAAATCGGAAAAACTCGGCATCATAAATAAAAATAAAAATAAAATGGTTAACGATGAAAATGTTTTAATTTTCATTAAACCGTAATTATAATTAAAATCATGTATTGTTTTGAAACAATAAGATTTAACATCCATTCTAAGATCATTAAAAGAATTTTCCTATACTGGGCGTTACGACCTTACAAAGTAAATGCTAAGTCATAATTCCAATTTTAAAAAAAGTATGTGATTTTCCATTATTGGGAAAATAGGTTTTAGGCTACACACAACTTTAAAAAAAAAAAACTAACAGGAGGAAAAAATAAAATAAAATTCACAATTTTGACTTATTTTTAGCTCGACTGATCAGAGATCAGCAGAACTTATGCTGTGGTGCGGCGTCCGGCGTCCGTCTGTCTGTCCGTCTGTCCGTAAACTTTTATTTGTAGCGACTACTCCTCTGAAACTACTGGAAACTTTACAGAAATATTGCCCATGAAGTCTAGTTGATCCTAGCAACAATTCATGTTGATGTGAAATCCAAGATGGCCGCCAAAGCTAAAAATAGATTTTTATTTAAAATACAAGTTTGTAAAATACAAGTTTAGACTTTTTCTAAAATGATCAGCATGACATGATGTTGGTCCTTGTCGAAAATCGTTTTGATTCGGCGTTAAACATGGCTGCCAGCGGCCATCTTTGTTTACACAAAGTTATATAGTAAAAACTTGTAGCGACTACTCCTCTGAAACTACTTGACGGATTTCATGAAACTTCACAGGAATGTTGCTCTTGATGTCTAATTGATCCTAGCAAAATTTTAGGTCGGCCGTAAATTCAAGATGGCCGCCACGGCTTAAAATAAATTTTCAAAATACAAGTTTTTATCGACTTCTTCTTGAAAACTATAAGTGATATTGATATGGGACTTTTTCTTAAATGATCAGCATGACATGATGTTGGTCCTTGTCAAAAATCGTTTTGATTCGACGTTAAACATGGCTGCCAGCGGCCATCTTTGTTTACATTGAAATTATAGAATTATATAGTAAAAACTTGTAGCGACTACTCCTCTGAAACAACTTGGCAGATTTTCATGAAACTTTACAGGACTGTTGCTCTTAATGTCTAATTGATCCTACCAAAATTGGGAGGTCAATATGACCTTGACTTGAACTAATGATCGCAAAAACAATGGGGAGAATCCTTGTCCAATGGGCAGTATACGTGAAGTTTCATGATTCTGTGTGTAATACTTTATGAGTTGAATCCAAATTGTTAACGGACAAGACGGACAATGCTACACCATAGGTGACCGTGACCTTTGACCTACTGACCTCAAAACAAAACTTCCTTGTCTTACCAAGGACAATGTAGCTATAAAGGTATATTTGGATGGGTATAATAGTTTTTCTTTTAATATGACCGCCAACGGCTAGACTATCAAGTTTGTTCAAATGAAGTCCCCGGGGTCAAAAATGGCTGTGCCTCGGGGGGTCCAAAGTTTGTATATTGAGATTTTGCATGTTTTTCATAGACTTATATAGGATTTTTTTCTCTGAAACCACAAGGCACAGAGGTCTCATGTATTACATGAAGCATCAGCTTACGGTCCTCTACTAAGTTTGTTCAAATGGTTACCCTGGGGTCAAATTTGTCCCCGCCCCGGGGGTCACAGTTTTACATAGACTTATATAGGATTTTTTTTTTAAAAATCTTCTTCTCGGAAACTGCAAGAGCCAGGGGATTGATATTTTGCATTTACTATAAGCTTATGGTCCTTTACCAGGTTTGTTCAAATGGTGACCCTCGGGTCACATTTGGCCCCGCCCCAAGGGTCACATGTTTTACATAGACATGTATAGGGAAAAACTAAAAAAATCTGCTTCTCTGAAACTACAAGAGCCAGCGGTTTAATATTTTGCATTTGCTATAAGCTTATGGTTCTCTACCAAGTTTGTTCAAATGGTGACCCGGGGGTCACAGTTTTACATAGGCTTGTATAGGGGAAAACCGAAAAAAATCTTCTTCTTTGGAACCACATGGAACGGAGCTCTCATGTATTACATGTAGTATCAGCTTATGGTCCTCTACTTAGTTTGGTGACTCTGGGGTCAAATTTGTCCCCACCCCGGGGGTTACAGTTTTACACAGACTTCTTATATAGGAAAAAAAAAAAAATCTTCTCGGAAACTACAAGAGCCAGAGGTTTGATATTTTGCATTTACTATAAGCTTATGGTCCTTTACCAAGTTTGTTCAAATGGTGACCCTTGGGTCACATTTGGCTCCGCCCCAAGGGTCACATGTTTTACATAGACATGTATAGGGAAAAACTTAAAAAATCATCTTCTCTAAAACCACAAAGCACACAGCTCTCATATGTTACATGTAGCCCTGGGGTTACATTTGGCTCTGCCCAAGGTGTTACTCTCTAGCACCTTCATTTTGTATTTGATCTTTACCATTTTGGCCCTCTTGTATTGGTTCAAATTAACTCAGGTGAGCGATATAGGGCCATCATGGCCCTCTTGTTAATATTACTCATCAAAAAATATGAATTCTAATGTGACTAGTTGGTTATCAAATTAATATTTAATTTTTGGGAACGGCTAAGCTTCATATGGAAATAATAAATTCTGCTTTGTCCGTCTGTCCGTGTGTCCATCACACTTTCTTGTCCGGAGCATATCTTCAAAACTACTGGTGGGACTGCAATGAAACTTCACACAATGATAGAGGGCAATGATGAATGAAAGTGCAGAGTGCAAGAACTAAAACTCTTGTCATCATTCAAATTAGAGTTATTGTCCTTTGTAGTTTTATACTTAGATTTTTTATCTGGAGCATAAACTACTAATGGAACTGCAAATTGAAAAGTGCTGAGGGATACAAAGCCATATGATAAGTTAAGGATACATTTCGGGGAGCAAAGATCAGTTCTACCTATTTTCTTGTTTATAACTAGTTACAATAGTTCACCCCTCAGTGCGTTTAATCAATTAGCACACTATGATACTATGATAAAGATGCAACTAATCAAAATTCTTATTTCAACTGAAACACTTTAACAACATTAAACATTCCAACATATAGTTTGTCCTCCCTATCACAGTAACTGATGGAGTTTGGATCAGACAGTCCATGTTCCTGTCCCAGTAGTACCTGTATCTTGGTACATTCGGCTGTAATCTGATGGATGTTACTGAAACCCCCGCCACATACATACACTGTCCCTGTCCTGTCTATAGCCAGACCACGCAGATCCTTCAGGTTATCATCCTTGTAGACTGCCTTCATGGTACCGTCTATCGCCATACAGGTTACGGTATTCTTGTTGTTATCAGACACATACACGGCTGTCTTATCTGGGCTGATGGCTATATACAATGGAAAAACAAACAGTTGTTTATTAATGGTATCGTTCATCAGAGATCTCAACACGGTGCCGGTCATGTTGATTATTTCCACTTTAGCTGGGTTATAAAATGTCACTATCAGTGTCCCATCATTATGCACTATCCCAAAACAAAAACCATTGACCTTTATCTGTTGACCTTTTGACAGGGTATGGGATACTACTGACAGCAACAGGATATTACTCCACTGAGTCAGAGCCACTTGGGTGGTGGCCACCTTTGTTATGCCCCATGGTTGATATGGCAGTTGTATTTCAGTCATAATTCTGTTTTGTTTTGTATCCACTAGTTTGACTTTTGAGTTGTTAAAGTCAGTAATTACAAGTTGGTTGTCAGGAAGCAGGGCTGATCCTAAGATCTGGCAGTTTGACTGGTCATTGGCTGATTTGACATTGATGTCTGTTTGGTGTGTCACTGTTTTCTTTGTCTGTGTCACTTTGCTTTCATTAGAGTTCTCTGTTTGCGAAGCTTTGCTGTAATTTGTTATCTCTGTTCGTGTCACTTGGCTGTAATTTGGGATCTCTGTTTGTGTGGCTTTGCTGTCACTGAATATCTCTGATGTTCGCGTTGTTTTGCTTTCTTCTTGTTCTCTCAGTTGGGTAATTTTGGCATCATTTGGCTCATTCATCAGGGAAAGATTCCCCAGTGTGGTCAGGTTTTCCATCAAGTCTTGTATCTGTTTCTCCGGCTCAAACCGGTACATCTTAATCTTGTTGTCAGTCTTTATCTGGGTAAGATGATCCTCTAATTTCTGCATTTCAAGCTTGGTTTTGTCCATAGCAGGGAATAGCTGTCCATTTTGTTTAGTTTTGTGTAAATGATCAAGGTTTGTTGTCGTAGACTGAATTTCACTTCTCATGTCGTCTAATTTGGTAGAAATTGAGGTCATGTTTTCCTGATCTTCATCTCTTATCCTGTTAGCTTCATTAATAACGTCTTGTTCAAGTTTATCTAAAAAGTGAGTTATTTCTGCTCTAAACTGCCCAATGCTTTCTATTGCCTCTGAGGAATATTTGTCTGTATCTGTAACATTTTGCTTGGTTGTTATTGTATTGCTATCAATTTTCTGTCCGAGGTCAGCAAGTTTCTTTTCTAATTCTTCATACTCCTTTTCTACATAACTGATACCATCACAACTTCGATGGTCAATAGCGATACACGTTCCACAGACAAGCTGGTCATGTGACCTGCAGTTAAACGTAATAACCTCACTTTGATGTTGAGGACATTTGTCTACTGATGCATCTACGGTTTTGGTCTGGGGTTTGCTTCTTGGCATGGTTTTCTTGTCTTGTAGAACATGATGTCTAAAAGGCCTGGCCCTGCGATGATGTGTAAAACATGTATTGCACAAATATTCACAACAATCCACACAAAATCCTGAGGCGGGTAGCTGCTGACCCTCATCACTACACGGCTCACAGAAAATTATCAACTCCTCCTCTGATTTCACACTCCTGTGGGCACCAAGATCTCCAGCTTTCCTACCAGGAACTGACATTTTTGTCTAATAACTGTTATTTAACTGACATTTTTTGTTATATAACTCTATTATTTACACCATTGAACTGTCAGTTACAGTATAATTTGCAGATACAGAACCTTTCCATCTATATTATTTCAAAAGTTAACTAGTAACACTATGTCCATTATCTAAATTATGAACTCGTCACCTGAAGTCATTTTTATAAAAGATAGACCTAGACATGTTGTTCTATAATATAACCCCATGTACAAATACCTAGAATAGATATCATGTCTATTTATGGAACTAGTGTACACATTTCAGCTATAATTTATAACACTTGAAAGATAAACTCACATCGTCTTCTGATATAATTTTTGTACTGGAACATCTCAAAGTTCTATACCTGAATTTTATTCAATTGTTATATGTCCCAAAAACTTGTGTCGTGCAATCCTCCATAACTATTTAACCCATGGTCACGAAACTTTACAGGAATGTTGACCAGCAAGTGAAAATGCGCACCTGGTTTTAATTTGGACCAAGAACCACAGAGTTATGGCCCTTGACTTAGTCAAAATGGAGGCAGAAAAACGTTCATATTCATTTTCTCTAAAAACAAAATATGTGCTTAAAACCCAACCCTTTTTACCCTTCTCATGCAATGAGCAAGATAATATAACAGTGATGATGGGGATGAAGAAATAAGTCTTTGATAATATTTGATAGACCGAGTTAATATATCACAAAGGATAGCGACCAGTTTCACCAAAAACTGCCTCATTAGTTGATTTTTAACTCTACTGGCCGAAGGCTTATGGGATGCTGAGTTGTCCGTCGTCCATCCGTCGTCCATTGTTAACTTTTGTCTCGTTAAGATGATAGGGCCTTTTCATCCGATCTTTACCAAACTGTAAGAGGTTGTTAATGTCAATGAAAGCTTGGATGAGTTCGAAAACCAGCCAGATCGGACAAGTAACAGCGGAGTTATGGCCCTTGATATAGTTAAAAGTGCTATATTGCTAAGTTTTGCCTCTTAAAGATGATAGGGCCTTCATTTTTCATCCTATCTTTACCAAACTTTACCACATTGTTAATAATAATGAAAGCTCGAACAAGTTCGAAAACTAGCCAGATCGGACCAGTAACAGCGGAGTTTCGGTCCTTGATTTAGTTAAAAATGCTATATTTTGCATCGTTAAGATTATAGGGGCTTTATTGTTCATCCGATCTTTACCAAACTTTATCAGATTGTTAATATCAATGAAAGCTCGGACAAGTTCGAAAACCATTTATATCGGACCAGTAACATCGGAGTTATGGCCCTTGATTTAGTTCAAAATGATTTATTTTGCCTCGTTAAGACGATAGGGCCTTCATTTTTCATCCGATCTTTGCCAAACTTTACCAGATTTTATGACTTGTCTTTTTAATTATTATTTTTTATTTTTTTTTTATATTTTTTTTTTTAATTATTACTTTTTTTTTCATGTTTTTTTTCTTTTTTTTTCATGTTTTTTTTAGCTCTATGTTGGACCAGTCGGACCAGTAACAGAGGAGTTATGGCTCTTGATTTAGTTAAAAATGCTATATTTTGCCTCGTTAATACGGTATGGCCTTCATTTTTCATCTGATCTTTACCAAACTTTACCAGATTCTTTAGTTATGGCCCTTGATTTAGTTAAAAAGCTGTTTTTTGCCCGAAACTTTCAAAAAAAACGTATATGGCAGTCACTCGCTTCATTGATGTTATAAGAGCCATGTTAGCCAGTAGAGCCTCCACAGGCCCTCTTGCTCCTCTTGTTTGTGTACTCCTAGAATATATATTTTAAAGCTTTTAAATGAAAAAATGAGATATAGGGTCCTATAGAAACCACAGCGCCCGAATGTAATGGCACAGCCTTCCCACAATATTTGACAATATGTTCTTTAATCGCGGAAAGTCAGGAAGTCAATAGTTTTGATATATTGGTCGTGGTACATGAACTAGAATTAGCGATAAAACGTGCTTTGTAAGAAATTTTGTGAAGTTTGGGTATCCAGTACATTGCAGGGAGCTTCGTCTGCTTACTAATTATAGAAACCTTTATAGTCTCCATAAAGGTCACATGCTGGGAAACAATGTCCGTCTCCAGCAGGGGTGTAGTCAGATAAGCAGAAGTGCTCGCTAGCTCAGCATTCAAAGTATTGATATAATGTAGTCGTCAGACAATAACTATATTGTTGGAAGCTTTGTCTGCTGGAACTAGAGCAAATTAAGTATGTAAATTCTGAATACCCTTCTTAAGGTGTCGTAAATTTTAAGTGGAAGGCCGTGGAAGCAGAGATGGATTTGATTCGTAAAATAAAATACGTAATTCAACAATTTCTGGAATAGTTTTCATCCAAGCAGTAAGTGCATGTTTATCTGCTTTTTCTCGCCTACAAGTTTGTCACACTGGAAATTTTTAAATGACATTAAAATTATAATGATTTTGTGTAATGTATTTAGAATTCAAGTTGACCATTCCCCATATTTCCCCTGCATATATCAAAATGGGTTTAATTGTATAATCAAATATATGAATAAATATTTTTACACTAGCAATATCATTAGTACTCCTTTTTATTAATTTAAGTTATGCTCTCAAAGCTCTTTTGTATAAGTCATCTTGGCACTTACCAAACATGGCATTAGCAGAAAATACAACTCCTAGATACTTGTATGTTGTGACTTGTTGTAAGACATGTGATCTATAATATATATTAACCTTTGATATTTTTCCACCTCCAAAAATTATAATTTGCGAATTTTTTAAATTAACAGTGAGACCATTTTGAACACAGTAATCAGAGAGTTTATCCATACAATTCTGTAAACCACTTTGGGTTGAAGATAATAGTATCAAATCATCTGGCATGTAATAAGCAATTTATCTTTATGGAACTAGAGCTGCAGGATTGTCCTCATCATTGAATTTTTTTAGTAAATCATGTGTGGTGTATTTCTTAGTTAGGATGTGTAGATGCACAATAATGCACAATAATGTCTAGGATTTTTTAGTGGAGTAAACACAATTATTTCCAGGGGTGTATGGCTTTCTCAAAGATTGTACAAGTGTTATTTTGACACACCTATCTTTGATTTTCATTGTGCATTTAATTTTGTGTATTTTAAATGTTCAACTAACGCTATAAGTAATCTATGCCTCCCTGTGTTATATGTAATCTATGCCTACCTGTGTTATAAGTAATCTATGCCTCCGTGTGTTACATGTAATCTATGCCTCCCTGTGTTATATGTATAATCTATGCCTCCCTGTGTTATATGTAATATATGCCTCCCCGTGTTATATGTATAATCTATGCCTCCCTGTGTTATATGTAATCTATGCCTCCCCGTGTTATATGTATAATCTATGCCTCCCTGTGTTATATGTATAATCTATGCCTCCCTGTGTTATATGTAATCTATGCCTCCCTGTGTTATATGTAATCTATGCCTCCCTGTGTTATATGTATAATCTATGCCTCCCTGTGTTATATGTAATCTATGCCTCCCTGTGTTATATGTAATCTATGCCTCCCTGTGTTATATGTAATATATGCCTCCCTGTGTTGTATGTAATATATGCCTCCCTGTGTTATATGTAATCTATGCCTACCTGTGTTGTATGTAATATATGCCTCCCTGTGTTATATGTAATCTATGCCTCCCTGTGTTATATGTAATCTATGCCTCCGTGTGTTATATGTAATCTATGTCTCCCTGTGTTATATGTAATCTATGCCTCCCTGTGTTATATGTAATCTATGCCTCCCTGTGTTATATGTAATCTATGCCTCCCCATGTTATATGTAATCTATGCCTCCCTGTGTTATATGTAATCTATGCCTCCCTGTGTTATATGTAATCTATGCCTCCCTGTGTTATATGTAATCTATGCCTCCCTGTGTTGTATGTAATATATGCCTCCCTGTGTTATATGTAATCTATGCCTCCCTGTGTTATATGTAAGCTATGCCTCCCTGTGTTATATGTAATCTATGTCTCCCTGTGTTATATGTAATCTATGCCTCCCTGTGCAATCTTCTTTTTTAGAATCGGAGAAACCATGCACAAACACAGTTGCCTTTTAAAAAGAAAAAAAAAGAAAAAATGGATAACGGCAGAAATTAATGATTGCATTGTAATATAAACCGAATACTAACTGGGTGACACCATTCAAATTTAGTTATCTAAGAAATCTGGTTTAATAGAATGTATAGGGTAATAGTACTGATATCACATACACAAAGTTGACAGACGTAAACATTGATTAAGTGCATTGATACAGAGCGCTAAATAGAGGGGAAAAAATAGTTGAATTGTTATTTAGAGAGATCGCAGATCCCGGAGAGAGGTGAAGGATACACTGGAATCCAAGAAACTCCCTGCTCTAATTTTACTATGAAATAGATTCAAATGGTTCTTATACATGTTTGGAGGGTACACACCGATATATGGGACCCCTTAGTTTTCTCCCCCATCTTGCGGACCATGCTAAGAAATTAGGTGTCTTGCACATGGATCATGAAGATATTTGGTGGCACCGGTGAGGCTTGAACCAGACAGTCAGTGATATCCAGATTCAAAGTCCATCATGCTATCCACTGTGTTCCGTGCTATCCGCTGTGTCCCATGCTATCCTTTGTGTCCCGTGCTATCCGCTATGTCCTGTGCTATCCACTGTGTCCCGTGCTCTCTGCTGTGTCCCATGCTATCAGCTTTGTCCCGTGCTATCTGATGTGTCCCATGCTATCCACTGTGTCCCGTGCTATCCACTGTGTCCCGTGCTATCCACTGTGTCCCATGCTATCCGATGTGTCCCGTGCTATCCACTGTGTGCTGTGCTATCCGCTGTGTCCCGTGCTATCCGCTGTGTCCCATGCTATCTGATGTGTCCCATGCTATCCACTGTGTCCAGTGCTATCCACTGTGTCCCGTGCTATCCACTGTGTCCCATGCTATCCGATGTGTCCCGTGCTATCCACTGTGTCCCGTGCTATCCGCTGTGTCCCATGCTATCCACTGTGTCCCGTGCTATCCGCTGTGTCACGTGCTATCCGCTGTGTCCCGTGCTATCCACTGTGTCCCATGTTATCCACTGTGCTGTTTCCGTGCTATCCACTGTGTCCCGTGCAATCCACTGTGTCCCGTGCTATCCACTCTGTCCCATGCTATCCACTGAGTCCCGTGCTATCTACTGGACCACACCGGCTCAGATAGATTAGCAGCTACGACATAAGTATGCACGTGTACTGAAAGAAATAAAAGTTTAGATATGTTCTCCCCAAAGTTAGAATGTATAGAAACAATGACTAACTCTGCAGGAACGACATTGATCGCATACCCTTAAAAGTATCATGAATAACCAATCCTAATATTTACAGGGAACCAAGACTGACCCGGGTATCAACCAGCGGGCCTTGAGCCTTTTATTCGAGGAGATCGCGTCACGTGACGTGGACTGGCAATACTCTATTACCGTGAGCGTGGTGGAGATATACAACGAAATGATCCGGTAAGAAATTTATCTATTGTATGTACATAGAACACAATGTTTGTTGAGCTTATCACTATACATCATTAATATTTTAAGCCCAGGGAGTTTACATGGGATAAGCCCATCAAAAAAGTATATCGGCTGTAAAATATTTATTTTTCAACCGATTTTCAAAACTAAGAATATTTATTTACCACTTGTCACAGGATGACCTTAGTGGTTGGGCTAACTCAGGAAAGAATCAATGACGGTGAATGCATTTACATAAGTTTAATGCAACTTTTAAAATATGTTTAATATATATACAATTATCTAAAAAAACAAGCGAATACACAAATGAACTATGAAAAGAATGTTCTCCTGAACGTTTAAGACGTTCTTAGTATTGTTATAAATACTGAATGTCTAAGACACTAAAGTGTTGTTAAAGCTATAACAATGTTGATCTAGCGCGATAACTGTGATGCGCGAGAGCTCATGAAGATGATGATGCGCGAATTCAATGGATGATTGTCAACAAATGCCTTCTGTAAGGGTTGATGACGCGATGCAATGATAGTTAATCTCCACTGAGATTGTGAATGATATTCCTCCAGTGAGGACTGGTAACGGGCCCACCTTGTGTCCCGGGGGTTGTCGTTAGTAAAACCTGGCTGCGCAGGTACGGGGACCGTCTCCACCGCTTGTAACGTTAGTCGTGGAAGCTTAGCTCCACTCCTGGATATCCAAACCTAGATGGCTTACTCCAACCCTGGATGGCTTATATCCTGGATGGCTTAGGCTGTAATTATACATACGTTTTAGATGTCGGTTGACAAACATAACAATCTTGCATAAATATCATTACCCAAACAAATCATTATTCAATCAATATATGTAAGCTGTACTAATGATGAGTAGCAATGTATACATATTCTACAACGCCATGTATACGCTATGTACGTCGCTGTTAATCAATGCCCCTAATACATGTAATATAAACATGATCAAATTACTCGTATATTACACTCACTGAGTTATGCATGCACGCATTTATTCTTGTCACTCATCTCATTGTTAACTAATGTTAACAATCGTGTATTACAATCACCGAGTTATACGCCAACGTTAACTAATGCACCTATTATCCACTGTTATCAAATTAATATTGTTTTACAATTAATGATCAATTACAATAATTACATCTAATAAAGTAACTTCAAAATCATATGCTAGTCTAAAGTTATGTTTGAGAAACATCAATGCTAACCGGATGTCGTAACCGCCAAACAAGATGGCGCCGCCCACTGAATACAAATATACGATGAAAGTTTAATAAAACTACTAACCACATGTTGCCTGTGAAATTTGCCGTCCAATCTCTGTTCCAACAAAGTACTATCGATGATCCCGGCGATAGCTAGAAGACAATGGGTTTTATAGCAAACATTACGCCCAAATCATTATTTCCCCCGTTCAGTCCGTGACAAACGTGGCTAAATCTACAGTATTGAATCAACACGAGAGGCCCCTTATACAATTTTGCCGTTTAAGGAAAATATACCTATCCGTTTACATGCATTAGCACAAAACTAAACTTATGACACGGCCTCTCTGGCGGCCACTTAATATGTGCACGCTTTTACGTGTTACATGAATAGATCATGAATATTGTGAAATTGTTTCAACTCGAACAATAGATTTTGGGTGTAACCGATACAAGAGCTATATACGACCAGTACGCTCTACCCGTGACATTTTGTGACACCACTAAAAACTCCATTTTCAATGATACATTTGTTTGTCCCCATGAAGAGAAGGGGCATATAGTAATCTCATCGTCCATCCGTTCGTGTCTCAGCCGTAACTTCAAAAGTACTGAAGGGAGTATCATGCAACTTTACACTGGTGTTAATCATAATGAGAAGCAATCTTGAACGCTCGGCCAATCCCGTCATTCCTCGGGATCCCGCCTCGTGTGTATCACGACGCTTCGGTATGTTGAAAATCTTGACATTCTGTTAGCCGGAAGGCAACGGCACAGAAAATAGTGCACTGTTGCTAAGCTGTTGCTACGTAAACAATATGGCCGCTTGCCACACGTGTTGATGTATGATTTGCGTTGCATGTTTGTTATTTACAATACAGATGAAGGTTTAATCACTGCTTTCATGTAAATAAACTATAGATGGAGCAATCGGCTAAATGACATTGCAAAATGTTGAAGATAACTTTGATTTTGAATGCAAATTCGTTTTGGCGGGAATCTGACGCGCGTCACGCTAGTATGACGTAAACAATATGGAAACCTTCGTATTACATTTGAGTCATGCTGTGAAGCGGTGTACGAGATGTTACGAATGAATGAGAAGGTGTGTCAGGCGCAAGAATCTGATCCTTACCTCAGAGGTCAAGGTCATACTTGGAGGTCAAAGTTCAAATGAATTTTGGGGGCATTTGTCACTTACTGGTGACTGACATTTCTTGTTGGTAAGTATTGTTAAATTTGACTCTTTGGGTGAAACACGTACGCTCCCCAAACAATGCATGAGACGTTGATTATATGTATTATATGTACGTCCATGTTACAGAGATCTGCTGGGTGATGATACGGCATACAAGATGGAGGTGAAGATGAACCCCGACGGTGGCTACCATATACCTGGCCTGTCATACGTCACCGTCAACACCGTAGATGATGTAAATGAGGTAGGCAGACATCGGCAGACAAGTGTGATAGCATTAAATACCAGATTTAGTATGTTAGATGATGTAAACAAGGTAGGCAGACAAGTGTGATAGCATTAAATACCAGATTTAGTATGGTAGATGATGTAAACGAGGTAGGCAGACAAGTGTGATAGCATTAAATACCAGATTTAGTATGTTAGATGATGTAAACAAGGTAGGCAGACAAGTGTGATAGCATTAAATACCAGATTTAGTATGGTAGATGATGTAAACGAGGTAGGCAGACAAGTGTGCTAGCATTAAATACCAGATTTAGTATGGTGGATGTATTCTCTTAATCTTTCACTACATCCAGTTGTACAAACAACGAAACAGTAAACAATTTTTTTGTATGTCAAATCAAATCTTTATTAGTGATAAAGGCCACTGGTCTACATACAGTACAAATGGGAATATGTGTACAAATAGAATTCATAAAAATGCTCTCTTATTTCAGTGTTTCAGCGTTGGCCAGCAGAATCGGGCAACAGCGGCGACCAATATGAACGAGCACTCGTCTCGGTCCCACGCCCTGCTGTGTGTGACTGTGGTAGGGGTCAACAGAACCACGGGTGTTAAAACTACAGGTAAGCCACAATGTTACCTGCTGTGTGTGACTGTGGTAGGGGTCAATAGAACCACAGGTGTCAAAACTACAGGTAAGCCACAATGTTACCAGCGACCAATATGAAAGAGTTCTCATCTAGGTCCCATACCCTGCTGTGTGTGACTGTGATAGGGGTCAATAGAACCACAGCTGTTGAAACTACAGGTAAGCCACAATGTTACCAGCGACCAATATGAAACAGCCCTCGTCTAGGTCCCACACCCTGCTATGTGTGACTGTGGTAGTGGTCATTAGAACCACAGGTGTCAAAACTACAGGTAAGCCACAATGTTAGCAGCAACCAATATGAATGAGCCTTCATCTAGGTCCCATGCCCTGCTGTGTGTGACTGTGGTAGGGTCAAGAGAACCACTGCTGTAAAAACTACAAGATAGCTACAATGTTAGCAGCGACCAATATGAACGAGCACTCACCTAGCCCTGCTGTGTGTAGGTCCCATGCCCTGCTGTGTGTGACTGTGATAGGGGTCAATAGAACCATGCAGGGGTCTTTTTGTATTGAATCATTTCTTACTGTGACAGTATATGTTATTGCCCAAACACAGATTATGTAATTACACAAGAAAAATATCCAGATGTGTATTCCAATTTTCACAGGTATTCAGTAAACATATCCAAATACGCTATAGATTTGGTTGGGACAAAGGATTAACTTGCATCTTGTGTACATACTTGAATTACTAAAATTAACAGGTCTTTAAATCAACAGATCTATAAATAAATCTTTTGATCTATAAATAAGCATATAAATAAACAGATCTATAAATAAACATATAAATAAACAGATCTATAAAGAAAGATCTATACATTATCAAATAAATAAACAGGAGAAGAACATCATAAGTAATTTACTTTCGTTCTAATCCTTTTTCTTCTATTGTGTACAAATACTATGTTGTAAGTACATGCGAAATAAAATATGTTTAAACCAAATAAATAAACAGATATATAAATAATTAGATCTATGAATAAACAGATCTATAAATAAATAAAAAGATCTAAAATACAGTTTTATAAATATACATTTAAATGAACAGATCTATAAATAAACATATCTATAAAAAAGCATATAAATAAATAGATTTATAAATAAACAGATCTATAAATAAACGGATCTGTAAATTAACATATAAATAAATAGATCTATAGAGTCAAGAATGGAGTGTGGGTCCTTTTATATTTAGAGGAGATAAGTATATATGTATACATGTTAGACAGGAAAGTGAGGCTAGCTATCTAGAGTGACTTGGATCAAGTTAGGGCCTTGGTAAAATATGATACTAACAAAAAGAAAATACCTGCTACGGAATTGTTAATTGTAGAATAATGCAGTTGTTTTATTACATATTGACATGCACTCTGATCTGTTTTATTACATATTGACATGCACTCTGATCTGTTTTATTACATATTGACATGCACTCTGATCTGTTTTATTACATATTGACATGCACTCTGATCTGTTTTATTACATATTGACATGCACTCTGATCTGTTTTATTACATATTGACATGCACTCTGATCTGTTTTATTACATATTGACATGCACTCTGATCTGTTTTATTACATCCTGACATGCACTCTGATCTGTTTTTCAGGAAGGCTAAACCTTGTTGACTTGGCGGGATCAGAGCGTGTAAGCAAGTCAAAAGCAGACGGGGCGAGACTGAAGGAAGCCCAGAGTATAAATAAGTCTCTGTCATGTCTAGGGGATGTAATCTTTGCTCTGCGATCAAAACAGAGTTACATCCCTTATAGGAACTCAAAGTTAACGTGCCTCTTACAGGATTCTCTAGGTAAAATTAAACTTGGAAATCATACTGTCTGGATTAGGGATCAAGCTCATGACCCTTGCTTTACTAAATTATCTTACTAACCAAGGAGTCATTGTTTCACCTCAAAATAGGAAGATATTTAAATACTGCAGATGTACAAGCGTGCCTATTGTGGGTTTAAACTTCTCTCATCCGTCACCCATATTTATTGCTGGTGAAGATTACATTTGTTATTTAAAAAGGATACTGACAGGCACATCTTTTATACAAGTTTTAATATTTTAATTTACACTCATGAAATGGTCCTGAAGTCTTAGAGGGACACTGCCCGTAAGTATTAAAGCAGATTTAAAGCAAAGCCAAATAACTGTCTGATTTTTATTCCGTGAAATGTATACATGAAAACATGAGCATAGACCCAGATAAGTCTGTTGTACGAGGGGTGTTTGAAAAGAAATGCAACTCATGTTGTAACTTTGCATTAGATCCATCATTCACAACAAAACTTAATGTATACCTTCAAAGTAATCTCCTTTACACTTTACATCTTTTTAATCTGTTTTCCACGATTTAAAGCAACTTTGGTAGTCTGCAAGTGGTATACTGTTCATATACTGGTAAATGGCTGACCCCACGGCTTTCCTGGAAGTGTATTTTCTTCCAGCTAGATGAGATTTCAACCTGGGGAAGAGAAAAAAGTCACCGGGGGCAAGGTCGGGTGAATAGGCTGGATGATCAAGCACTGTCACATGTCTTTCCTTTAAAAAACGATTCACAATGTCAGCCTTGTGCGAAGAAGCATTGTCATGTAACAGGTGTACATACTTCAAACCACTCGAAGGTCGACGTTTAAGAAAATATTTCTCAAGTTTGTTCAGCACAACATGTCTGTAGAACTTGCCAGTCACAGATTTGCCCTTTGGTACTGGTATCTGGAGCGCGAGACCTTTGTGTGTAAAGAAAACCACGTACAAAACCTTCTTCACAGACTGTGTGCGTTTAGCAATTACGGGCATCTTGGAGTTTCTAGTCGCCCAAACACGGTTTGCCTGCTTTCTTCTTGGTTCATAATAGTGAATCCATGTCTCATCTCCTGTTATCAGACGAGAAAACGTCCGTTGAGAGTATTCAGGATATAACTTCAGTAACTGTTTGACCTTCAAAATTCTGTTGCGCTTTTGGTTTTCACTCAATAAATGGGGTATCCACCGTGCACATATCTTACTAACTTTCTTAATTTTCTTCAAAATAAAGTGAACTTGGGATAAACATAGGCCAGTACGTCTGGCTAACTGGCGAACAGTCAACCTTGCATCAATTCGAAACAGTTCTTTAATGTTGTCGATGTTTTGTTTGGTGGTTGCAGTTCCTGGGCGACCGCTCTTCTTGTTGTCTTTAAGATGCTCCTGGCCGGCTCTAAATCGTTTAATCCAGCGTGTGACAGTGCTATATGACATTTCATCCTTTCCATAAATATCACATATTTCATTATAAATGTTTTTTGCACATAGTCCAAGTTTATTTCTACCTTTAAGCGCGTATTTCCATTACAGTACGTTTTCCTACCATACTTTTGGTTTAGTGTATCGACTGCATGTACTTTGCGACGCTATAACTTTCAACCGATTGAATGAAAACTAGCCAAAATTTAGGGACATATACATAAAGGCTTCAGTGATATACATGTAAAATTTGACACACGGGAATCCCGTGGATGGCAAGATATACGTGCAGTTGCATTTCTTTTCGAACACCCCTCGTAATACATTCATGAGTTTGAAAGGCAAGAAGTTTTATTTATTATTTGTAAATGATGTGGGCACCACATTATTTACATTTTCTGCTATCACGTGACATCCAGTAGCGCATTAGGTTTTGTGTATAGTATGTCTTATTACATCTGGCCCGGTTAGCTCAGTTGGGAGTGAGCTTGACTATTACGGTTTCGGTTATTATTACCCTCGAGTGTAATTTTAGTGTGGGTTACGAGTTCAACCCCACAAAGCGGTACTTCTTTTTTTGTACCGTTATTTGAATTCTGTCAAACAATCTTGGTTTTATTTAGTAAATATTCAATAATGGTTGGTGTGTTATGTTTGTCAACGTAATTATTTTGTGTTTTATAAACTAAAAGTTACGGACATTGTCCCTTTAACCCGTATTATAGTTATATATGTAGCTATGGTAGCTAGAGCATCATTTGGCAAAGTAGTAGTGAACTGAAATAGAATACCCACGATCAGATCTGTAAACTGAATATGGTACCAAGGTTTAAATTAAATTGGGATCAAAAATGTGATATTAATTTCTAGAAATCGTCTGTCAAAATTGCCATGTTTTGCTCGTCACCATTCCCCATTCCAACCTGACACGACCTAATGAGCCTATAGCTGTAGCATCAGTGTTTAAAGTTTTATTGTCTGCACTATTCACAGGTGGGGACAGTAAGACACTCATGATCACCCAGGTGGCCCCGGTGAGGAAGAACGAGAATGAATCAATATGTTCCCTCAACTTCGCCCAGCGAGTGAGGAATGTGGAACTTGGGGCTGCTACAAGGAAGTTGGAGAATGGAGATGGCACGGAGGTAGGTCTCGCGAGATTTGGTTGAGATTGAAGTTATGTGTGGTTTTCCTCTGGTGATAGATTTAAGGAGTGTGTTTCCAAAATATGTCGCTGACAATAAATTCTTCTTAAAGCTACAGAGTCCCTATATCAATCGAGTTCTTCTTTGTAGGCGTGTCTTTATTTGTAACTTCGTGTTCACCAGCTCATGTCCAAAGCCGGTATTTAAGCGAGCAAATATAGCGCATGAAATCATTTACTGTATATACATCGACCAGTGCACATCGTACCTACACACAGGTAACAGTAATTTTTACCGAAAAAAAAAGTTAGCTTCTTTCGGGGCTCGAACACACGACCTTCTGATTCCAAGTCCTGTGCTCTATCCACCGAACAACAACGCTACTTGAGAAAATAGTATACTAACTACCATATATTATGAGGCAAAATAACTTAACATATTTGAACGCAACTAAAGATGGTTCAATAAATATGCAGTCCATATTGTCGCACGTGTAAATTAACATTGCCTGGTGTAATACTGTATCTTATCAATATGAAACTAATACTTCGTCTCAAATCAACCATATATCACCTTGTTATTAGCGCTTGATGAGTTTTATGCGCGCTCTTGTTATTACGTAATGCCTATTTAGTGTTAAAAATGCTACAAAATACCAATAAATAGCAGTGGCCTAGAGGTTCAGATTACATCTTTCAAATCTTACAAGTGCAAGACTGTGGTTCAAATCCCGTTCCGGGCAACTATTTTTTTATCACATATATTCTGGAGCCGTATATTTATCGATGTTACCTGTACGGAGGCTAAATAAAAATGTGAAATTTAACGTATCGATTTCTCCTTATATACCGACTTTTGGGGTGTTCGTCGATTTGAAACTACTACACACGTGACTCATTCATATTCATGAGTTATTACCAGTTAAAATAGGGACTGTACAGCTTTAAAAGGTAAAAAGAAAACACACACAGTAATGATATTTACCAATATTTATGCTTTTAAATATGTGTTTAGTATTTTAATTAAACTTTAATATTCCGTTCTGAATAAAAGTGTGTGTTTTTAATCGCTGCAACAAATTGTTTTAAAAATAAAATCAAGTTTAGTATGAACTTACTTCAGATCTTATTTGTATCCTTAATTTTGGAGCAATGTTTATTTTAAAAAAAAAAGAAAGAAAAAAAAAAAAGAGAGAAATTTCTGCAAAGGTTCACAAACAGAGTTTCAAAAATGTGTTCAGGTGTGATATGAAAAGGCATTGGATCACACCACAAAATTAGTACATGCAGCTGGAAATGTTAAAGAGAAAGTATATCTACTACAAGCATACTACAAGCAGTGACTTGTGAACATGTACCTGTCTGGTGTTCTACAAGCATACGTAGTATTGACTTGTGAACATGTACCTGTCTGGTATATCTACTACAAGCATACTACAAGCATTGACTTGTGAACATGTACCTGTCTACAAGCATACTACAAGCATTGACTTGTGAACATGTACCTGTCTACAATCATACTACAAGCATTGACTTGTGAACATGTACCTGTCTGGTATATTTACTACAAGCATATTACAAGCATTGACTTGTGAACATGTACATGTCTGGTGTTCTACAAGCATACTTCAAGCATTGACTTGTGAACATGTACCTGTCTGGTATATCTACTACAAGCATACTACAAGCAGTGACTTGTGAACATGTACGTGTCTGGTATATTTTCTACAAGCATACTACAAGCATACTACAAGCATTGATGTGTGAACATGTACCTGTCTACAAGCATACTACAAGCATTGACTTGTGAACATGTACCTGTCTACAAGCATACTACAAGCATTGACTTGTGAACATGTACCTGTCTACAAGCATACTACAAGCATTGACTTGTGAACATGTACCTGTCTACAAGCATACTACAAGCATTGACTTGTGAACATGTACCTGTCTACAAGCATACTACAAGCATTGACTTGTGAACATGTACCTGTCTGGTATATTTACTACAAGCATACTACAAGCATTGACTTGTGAACATGTACCTGTCTGGTATATCTACTACAAGCATACTACAAGCAGTGACGTGTGAACATGTACCTGTCTGGTATATTTACTACAAGCATACTACAAGCAGTGACTTGTGAACATGTACCTGTCTACAAGCATACTACAAGCATTGACTTGTGAACATGTACCTGTCTGGTGTTCTGCAATTAAGTGTGAAAAACAAAAAACAGTTGCAAACATTTATAGATAACTCAATCTGTACTCAGTTTAAATGGACACTTTAGAATACTGTTTTAAGACTAACAGTTGTTTCTTTGATTTAATAATAACTTCATAATTTTTTATTTGATTTATTGAAGGTTGATGGTTGCATAAGATTAAATACCTATATAATATAATTTTGTTTTACACAACAAGCGAAAATCATACCAGTCTACCAAAGATGCTACACTTTTTCAGCAGTTTAAGTCTGATTCCATGTGGATTAAACCCCTACTGGATTTAACCTCCCCCCCCCCCCCCCCCCCCCCCCGAGGCATATCTGAACAGACAGTTTCATCTCATTATTCTTTCCCTTCATGGTCGCCATTCCCAATATAACCTGATGTGTTCGCACAGCATAAAGTACCAAACCTGTTTATGTGGCAGGTGTATGTGCAATATGTTTAGAAGATTTGTTTATGAAAACAGGCTTGCCAGCAACCTTTAAAGGTGAGGGGAATTTGTTTTGTTTTTAAGGTCAGGGAATTTTGAAAAACAGTCAGGGAATTTTTAAAGTTGGAAAGAGTCAGTGGAAAACTATATTTTTTGTCGAGAATTTGTGTAACATGGCTCTGGCAGTCTTCTGTAATAGGGTTACTAATATTTATTCTGGTCTCCTAATATCTTAACCAAGGCTAAGTCATAGTCGTGTTTTGTAATGTTAATTCACATTTTAAAAAATATGTAAACATGTAAAATATGTTTGAATTTTGAAAAATAAAAGTAACTATGGTTGAATGGACAGCTGTAAGAGAGGAGGATACAAATTAAATTTCATCAAATTGATCACTGAAAAATTACATTTAGTCTGGGGAAAAATCAGGGAATTTATATGAGTGATGAGCTGGCATTAACCCTGGAAAAAATACTATTAAAATATATCTGGCTGGGTTTTTCATATAAAACAAATATCCGTCTAAACCTGTCTCATTTCGTCTGTTATTTTGTTTTTGACTTCCACTTTTTGTATAATAACCTCATACATTTTATTCGTAACTTTGTTTATATTGACCTCTAACCTGTGTTGTTGCCATAACAACTGTTTCAGATAGCTGCTAAAGGGGTTCGGTTACATTAACATCCCGTCATCATCGTCATCGTCATCAGTAAGATCGTACATTCATCATTTCCGTCATGTTGCTATAGTTACGTGTGTCGCTTCATTGTTTGTTCCTGACATTTGTATAGTGTTTGTTTCATTTGTGTTGTATTTGTATGTTTAATCCAACAGTCTGTTTGTGTTGTATTTGTATGTTTAATCCAACAGTCGGTTTATTTGTTATTTTCAATCTACCACACCCAAAAACTAGTGTGCCAGTTTGTGTAATTCTATGTTTTATAGTCCCTCTGCATAAATACCATGTGAAGAATCCCCCACAGCACATTAAGGTGTTGACTGTAACAAAAACACCAAAATAAATTAGATTACAACCAGTCTTCTTGGCACTTATAAATTGCAAAATTAGCATTCAAGTTTCAAAAATGTACAAAGTTCAATGACGCCTGTTTCTGTCCAAAACCCATGGTTACCTAAAATGTCACGTTGAAGCTGTAATATAGTTTAATACTTAGAAATGGTGTTATCTTAAGATTAATAGTCCCTCCGGCCTGTTAAAAGAGAATTGTGGGTGGACATGGCAGACACATTCCCACCCCATACCACCCAGCAAACACACGCACAGTGACACACACACACACATAATAATAGAACTTTCAAAGCTCTTCGTGATTAGAGGTTTGAAAGTTAGATCTGCAGCATATGGATATGCTACTAATTGTCTGGTAATTAGTGTTTGTAACTTAACTGTGTAATTAATGGATATTCGCATGCTTAGCAGTCCTGTAACAGAGTTTGCGGTGAAGGGTTTCATAGCTGGGAAATGTGCCTCGAACAATAGAATATTGTAGATAATGTTATCAGGGTTATGGATTGTTGTTCAAATAGTCTGGTATTATTAACCATATGTTGCATGTGTATTTACAGGAAGGTCAAGGGGAAACAAAGGTAACCAGGACTTTGTGCCGTTTGTTTGCTTTTGTGCTTGCTTCCGTGCATGCTTTTTTATTCGATATTATTACATGTCGATTTGCTTACATGTTAAAGTTACCGCAAAGAGTCCTCTACAAGTTAAAAGAAAAAGAAAAATAGTTTTAATGAAATAATGTATGTATATTTAAAACTTCGTCTTGATTTGATATTACAAGTGATCATCATAAAGTCCAGAAGAGTCTTGCATCTTTGGTGTAGATATAATCTTACTGAAAGTCAGTTGTCCGGGCTTTTTTCACAAAATCGGGAACTTGTCCAAGCCTGTCCATTTTGGTGGGAAAAAACACGCTTATTTCTCATTTTGGGAAATATATAAGATTTCATCATTCAAGTAAATATGACAATACTATGCTTTACTTATATTTTCATCCATTATTTGTTACAACTATTGACTGACTTAAAAGACAAAAACACATTGCAGAATTAATGCTTTTTCTCAAATCCTGAGAGACTGGTGCTTTCTGATTGGGAATAATTTCTGCCACAGTTGGGAAAACAAACAGTAAAGTTTTCAGTTGGGAAGAGGTCTGTAAACAGGCCTCTGTGGTACACGTATAAGGTAAAAAAAACTGCTGTCCTGCTTGTTGTATAGCACATCTTTTATTAACTTGAATGGTTCTGGGATGTTTTTTCAGGGATTTGTGATAGTTGGAAATATAAAACTTAAAACAATTATATAAAAATAACTTTCGATGGTAGCTAGCTGTGTATAGCTTGTATTCCGGCAGTATTAACAGTAGAACTAGTAGCATGCTTTGTACGAGACTACTGCTGTGCTGTAGCACTCAATGCACGAGACAAAACTGTTGTGCTATTTGTGTAATATTCGTCACACATGGGAATTCACATGGGAATTTCTGTAAATATTTCTGTTATTTTCAAGCCATATTTATATGAAGATAGTGTAGACTTGATTCTATTGTCATTTTTAGCTCGACTATTCGAAGAATAGTGAGAGCTATCGTACTCACCACGGCGTCAGCGTCCCCAGCTTTACCTTAAAGTTTTTGTGCAATAGATTTATAACTTCAATACTACTGAAGCTATTGCATTAAAACGTTATACTAATGTTTCCCATCAAATTCTACACCTTACCCAACAATCTCCAGTCACCATAACTCTTCCTTGCATTTTGACAAGGTTATGACCCTTTGATTCTCATGTCTTTACCTTAAAGTTTTTGTGCAATAGTTTTATAACTTTAAAACTACTCAAGCTATTGCATTAAAACTTTATACTAATGTTTCCCATCAAATTCTGCACCTTATCCAACAATCCCCATAACTCTTTCTTTCATTTTGACAATGTTATGGCCCTTTGATTGTCTTGTCTTGACCTTAAAGTTTTTGTGCAATATATTTATAACTTCAAAACTACTCAAGTTATTGCATTAAAGTTTTAAACTAATGTTTCACATAAAATTCTGTACCTCATCCAACAATCCCCATAACTATTCCATTCATTTTGACACAATTATGGCCCATATCAATATCACTTATAGTTTTCAGAAGTATATAGGAAAAACACTTAAAATCTTCTCCGAAAACAAAAAGGGCTGCAGCTTAAGGTAGATATTTTGTATGTAGCATCGTCTAGTAGTCCTCTACCAAGGTTGTTCAAATGGTGACCCTGGGTTCAGAATTGGACCTGCCCCGGGGGTCCCCACCCTATAACCATATATACACTTACTGGGCATGAACAGACAGATACAACCACCCAACCAGCATTGACCCGGGTCTACTTCCCCACCCCTGGGGCATAGCCCCTAGGTCATAACTTGGAAACCATTGAGTTCCCCATCCTATAACCATATATACACTTACCGGACATGAACAGACAGATATAACAACCCAACCAGCATAGACCTTGCACTCCTTCCCCACCGCTGGTGACATAGCCCCCGGATCATAACTTGTAAACCGGTGAGATCCATATATACACTTACTGGGCATTAACAGATGGATACAACCAACCAACCAGCGTAGACCCTAGGGTTCTTCCCCACCTTTGTGGACCTAGCTCCTGGGTCAAAGTTTACAAATAATTTGATATTTTTATCTCGACTGTTCGAGGGATCTTATAGGGTCTATAGGTCAAAGTTCATTGTCACAAATTTCATTTATGTGTTGATAGGCTCTTAGCATCAGGTAAATGTTTACGTCCGCAGTTCTTAACATGTAAATAACTTCAAAATTTTTTATTCAATCATCATCAAACTTACATACTTTATTATAAATGGAACGATGATCGTATCTGTTGAGTTCAAGATCATTGGATGAAAGGTCAAGGTCACAAAGGGGTCAAATGCATTTACATAATACTTATTTTCTTCAAATTTTTAACTTATAAAATTTGCATTATGTATCCTTTGAAAGGGTTATTATGAAATTACCTCCGTGTCTTCACAGAAAAATTGTAGCCCTTGATTTGATGAAAATTCCAATGTTTTCCTTCTTGACACATCCAGCTCACCCCTTCGTTTTCACTTTTCTTTTCTGATGGTATGCTGGGTTTATCATTTCATGTTCTCTGAAAATTCGAAATAGTCGAGCTATGCTGTCCTCTGACAGCTCTTGTTTCATTTTTTGGAAAGTTTGTGTATTTTCCCAAAGTTTCAAACTACATCTTTTTTAGCTCTACTAATCAGAGATCAGCAGAGCTTATGCCATGGTGTGGTGTCCGTCGTCCGTCTGTCTGTCCGTCTGTCCGTAAACTTTTTTCTAGCGACTATTCCTCTGAAACTACTGATTGGATTTTCATGAAACTTTACAGAAATGTTGCCCATGAAGTCTAGTTGATCCTAGCAAAAAATCATGTTGATGTGAAATCCAAGATGGTCGCCAAATCTAAAAATACATTTTTAAAAAACAAGTTTGTAGCGACTACTTCTTGAAAACTATAAGTGGTATTGATATGGGACTTTCTAAAATGATCAACATGACATGATGTTGGTCCATATAGAAAATTATTTTGATTCGACCTTAAACATGGCTGCCAGCGGCCATCTTTGTTTACATAGAGTTATGTAATGAAAACTTGTAGTGACTACTCCTCTGAAACTACTTGACGGATTTTCATAAAACTTCACGCGAATGTTGCTTTTGATGTCTTATTTATCCTAGCAAAACTTCAGGTTGGCCGGAAATTCAAGATGGCTGCCACGGCTAAAAATAGATTTTCAAAAAAAGAAGTTTGTAGCGACTACTTCTTGAAAATTATAAGTGATATTGATATGGTACTTTTTCTAAAATGATCAGCATGACATGATGTTGGTCCTTGTCGAAAATCATTTTGATTCGATGATAAACATGGCTGTCAGCGGCCATCTTTGTTTACATAGAGTTATCTAGTAAAAACTTGTAGCGACGGATGTTCATGAAACTTCACAGGAATGTTGCTCTTGATGTCTAATTGATTCTAGCAAAATTTCAGGTCGGCCGGAAATTCAAGATGACCGCCATGGCTAAAAACAGATTTTCAAAATACAAGTTTGTAGAGACTACTTCTTGAAAACTATAAGTGAAATTGACTTTTTCTAAAATGATCAGTATGACATGATGTTGATCCTTGTCAAAAATTATTTTGATTTGACGTTTAACATGGCGGCCATCTTTATTTACATAGAGTTATATAATGAAAACTTGTAACGACTACTCCTCTGAAACTACTTGACGGATTTTCATGAAACTTCACAAGAATGCTGATCTTGCTATCAAAAATCTATCAGTAGAGCTTCAAGGTCATTGACCTCTTGTTTTTCTTCAGATTTGTGGTCACCAGGCATGTGACAATTAGAAAAATACATACATATTTTTGTATCATAAACATTTTTAGACTGGAAATAAGAGTTAAAATCACCACTTTTAGACAGTCTTACAATTTAGGTAGACTTGATTTACTTTATGTATGTGTCAGGTTTTCATTTAGTTTAATTGTAGATTTCGCTGTATTTTTTGATGGCTTGAGATTCTTTGTGTTATTTTATTTTGAGCGCTTTTGATATATCATGTGTATGCATCAGCTTATAACTCCGTGAGCACAATTACAGGTCTCTGTTTATAGCAGTCTTGAGCCTTAACCTGCTAAGCACGACTATAATAGCCTTCGTGTCCATTGTAAACGAGTCTCACAGGCTGATTAGGGTTTACAATGTCTGGCTGCTGATCAGTCATTTCCCCAAAACACCCTTTGTCAATGAAATGGAATGGTTTTAATACAAAGAAAGAACAGTCCATTATATATATATAGGGGTTAATGGTTAAAAGACGTACAGCCTAATGCTTCATTTTTGTTTCACACGTTTTGAGTATTAACAAATCATACTTTGTAATTTCTCAAATAATTCATAACAACAAACACAAAACAGAACAATGTGAAATCCAACTTTTCAGTAAAATATAAAAAAATTATTAAAAGATGGGGGGTACACACTGAGAAATACTTCAAGATTGCCATGTGTCCCTTTAACAGTTTGACAGTTTGATTCATTAAGTATTTGAATTGTATTAGTTTTTAGGTAAGTTTGTTTACTTAGATGCATTTGTAGGGACTTATTATGTTGTGGCGTTGTCCGTCCGTCTGTCCGGTAACGTTTACCTGACAACTGATTGTGGCTAATAACTTTCAAAGTATAAGGTCTACAACAATGAAACTTTGTACACATCTTCAACATGATCCAGTGAATACATCTGATAAAGGCCCATAACTCTCTGGTTCATATTTTTTTAATTATTCCCTTTTGAAAAAAAGGTCTAACATGGAACTTAAAGGCAAATGATTATGGCTAATAACTTTCAAAGCATTAGGTGTACAACAATGACACTTTGCACACAGTATAACAATCAAAATATGATGTTAGCATCGTCTTTCTCGGGTCTAAAACATTTATTCTCCATAGATTTTGAGTGAAATTGGGCGTAAAATGCTTAAATTAACCCTGATGTGTGATTTAGGATAGCACATAAAACTGTGTGAAACTGATTTCCTTGTAAACAAGAGGTCATGTTTAGGCCCCATGCAATAGAAAATATCATTATTTGTAAATTTTAAGTCGGATATGCACAAGAGACCTGAAGTATTCCCTTTATAAGTATTAGAGGTTACGTTCATTTTAATCTGTTAGTTTAGTTCTCACTTGGTTTTACCTTGATGTCGGCCATTTTGTGAAAATGCTGAGTTTGAATCCATTACTCTCTAGTCTTGGAAAATTACCGGTGGTATATACTGACAAGATATAACCAGGTAGCAGATGTTCACGGATCAACAAATCAGATTATAGGATATTTGGAAAGTGCGTTATAGTAACAATTCAACATTTTTAGAGAAGAATTTTCGTACATTTTATTTTTGCAATAATAATTTCATAAAACTTCACTATTTGCAGAGCGAGCCATCATCCCCGGCTAGAACAGTATCCACGCCACAGTCACGCACCATATCCACGCCTCAGTCCAGGACGGTATCCACCCCACAGCGAGGAAACGCCGCTCTGAAACCAAGCACACCTTCATCAAACTCTAAATTGACCCCGATCACTGGAATCGGACAAAAACGGAGGAAATAGGTCATCAAACTCTAAACTGACCCTGATCACTGATGGAAAAATTGATCCGTCTTTTGTTTTATATGAGTTTATACTGGCGTAGAATTGATGTTTACAAGTACTGCAGTGGTCCAGTATGGAATCTTTTTCTTTTTAAACAAAAAAGCTTGTTATTTTTTTGGAAGCATTTGATTATAAGTATTGTGCCAAAGAGAGTGTCAAACACAGGAAAACTAGCTAGATGTGAATTAAATATATTTTACCTGGTTGCCACATGTTTCATTGTAACCTCGCATATGCATTTCACAAACATAATCCGTGTATAACATGGAATTGAATGTTGTTTAACGGCTCATCAACACAGTCTAGGTTATTTAAAGCCGCCCCAGAGAGAGGGGAAGGATACATAGGAATCTTGGAACCTGCCCTACTCTTATTATCGAATAGATTCCTATGATTCTTTAACGTGCTCGGAGGATAGACCGATACACGGGACCGCCCGGTTTACGTCCCCATCCGATGGACGAGGCTAAGGTAAAGTGTCTTGCCCAAGAACACACCGACGGAACTCAGTGGCACCACGGAGGACTGAACCCGGGGCCTCCTGTTACAAATCCGCCGCGCTACCGACTGCGCCACGCCAGACCCTTGTATAACATGGATAGCATATGTTTACCACATTAACATAAGTTTTAGTAACTATTTGTCATTCTCAATTCTCGCCACTCACAGCTGCGGGTGCGAATCCCGCTGGGAGCTCGACTTGTCAAGTGTCAATTCTTACGGATGGCGGAAGGTATACAGTACTGGTAGTGGGTAGTCTGCCTCCACCACGAAACAGTCAACCATCATATACAACCTAACATGTGCTGAAAATGACAAACAGCATTCAACCAACCATCCAACCAACCAACCAACCAACCATCACTTGCCAGAGTATTACATTGGTACCCTTTGTAAATCCTCCAACACAAACTATCAATTACCTGAGAATGAGGCGGGATGTATTGACCAATCAGTTGCAGCCATTTCAAATTGTAACGAAAACATTAACATAGTCATAATCGATAATAAAGTGCAATTGTTTCGATTAAATTAAATCTTACTGACTTAAACTAAAATTTAAAATATTCCAATTCATGATGAAAATGACATATAGAGGATCTTACATGAGTACCCATTCATTATTGAATTTATTAAACGAGTTGGCAAAATGATATAATGCGAGGCTTTTGCTAAATTTTGCTTAAGATTTTAATAAATTCAATAATGAATGAGGACGAATGTTAGATTCTATTTATCACATAACTCACATATAGTCTTTTATTGCATTTTTCCTGTTGTTTTAACACGTGAAACTGCCATAAACCGTGGGAATTGGATCATAGTCATTATCGATTTCTTTTGACAGCGCATACTAAGCTAAGCTAATTTGCATATCGAAAATATAGAATGGTGTTATTCCTCTCCCACACTGTAAATTATGTGATAAATTACCATATTAAATCAAAATAGAATGTAGTATCATATTATTGAGGTGTAAATTATTTAAATATGACTTTGCCTTATATTTATAATGGAATCTGGCATGAAATGATTAATTAACCCTGGTGCGTAACCTAGGATACCACATATTACTGAGCAAAATGTATCTAAATAAGTTTTCACTTTACGACTTATTCATTATTTGTCAGTTTTAAGTCGGACAGCTAGATCCCCGTGAAACACCTCATGTACTCCTTAAACATGAAAATCAAATTAACTACATAAAAAATTATGTACAAAATAAGTGACTGCACAAATGAACATGACATGGAAGAAACGCATTTGAGACAAACACCATGGCGACAGTTTTCCCTGCGTATGTACTAGTGATCAGATTATATTGCGGCATGCGCTAATTAACTTCGAAATTTATCTCCAAATATCGTCAGAATTTAATAAATCTTTAATTTTGAATTTGATGAATAAGTGCAAGGAGTAGTCTTACTGTGGCTTTGTGTCGTGAGTATGCCGAAACGTGTAGTATAAAGGGACACGTGGCAATCTGGAAGTATTATTAAATATCGAAGTATGGCAGGGGGTATACAGTACTGGTTCTACCCAGGAATAAGGGGGTAGTCTGCCTCCACTATTAAAAATAGACTGTCATAGTGACCATAGCCTAAAATGTACTGAAAAATTACGTTAATACCAAAACAAATAAACAACGAATCAACAATAAAACTTGCATCTTGATTAAATTCTGTATCATTTTTACTTTAAATCCTATTGCATATAATATAATTAAATAAAGGTGAAAGAATTAGAGAGTTTTTCTTTGAGCAATAGATTTTTGTAGACTAGATTTAGAAATTAAAACAGGAGTGTTCAAATATTAAAGTATTATCCAGAAATTTTGTATTTCTGGTGGCTAAAAAGTGCCACTGATATTTTCATGTACGTGTCGGGGGTGGCTTGGCCTGGTGGATAGCTCGACCTGGACCTGGGTTCAAGCCTAACTGGCACCATTGAGGTTTGTCGGTGTGTTCCTGGGCAACACACCTTGCTTTAGCATCGTCTGTCTGATGGTGACGTAAACTGGAAGGTCCCGTGTAGCAGAGTCTATCCTCAAAACATGTAAAGAGCCATAGGCATCTTGACGTTAGTAAGAGTAGGGCAGATTACTCTGTATTGTTCAACATTAATGTAAAGAGCCATAGGCATCTTACGTTAGTAAGAGTAGGGCAGGTTACTCTGTATTGTTCAACATTCATGTAAAGAGCCATAGGCATCTTACGTTAGTAAGGGTAGGGCAGGTTACTCTGTATTGTTCAACATTCATGTAAAGAGCCATAGGCATCTTACGTTAGTAAGAGTAGGGCAGATTACTCTGTATTGTTCAACATTCATGTAAAGAGCCATAGGCATCTTGACGTTAGTAAGAGTAGGGCAGGTTACTCTGTATTGTTCAACATTCATGTAAAGAGCCATAGGCATCTTACGTTAGTAAGAGTAGGGCAGGTTACTCTGTATTGTTCAACATTCATGTAAAGAGCCATAGGCATCTTACGTTAGTAAGAGTAGGGCAGGTTACTCTGTATTGTTCAACATTCATGTAAAGAGCCATAGGCATCTTGACGTTAGTAAGAGTAGGGCAGGTTACTCTGTATTGTTCAACATTCATGTAAAGAGCCATAGGCATCTTACGTTAGTAAGAGTAGGGCAGGTTACTCTGTATTGTTCAACATTCATGTAAAGAGCCATAGGCATCTTACGTTAGTAAGAGTAGGGCAGGTTACTCTGTATTGTTCAACATTCATGTAAAGAGCCATAGGCATCTTACGTTAGTAAGGGTAGGGCAGGTTACTCTGTATTGTTCAACATTCATGTAAAGAGCCATAGGCATCTTACGTTAGTAAGAGTAGGGCAGATTACTCTGTATTGTTCAACATTCATGTAAAGAGCCATAGGCATCTTGACGTTAGTAAAAGTAGGGCAGGTTACTCTGTATTGTTCAACATTCATGTAAAGAGCCATAGGCATCTTACGTTAGTAAGAGTAGGGCAGGTTACTCTGTATTGTTCAACATTCATGTAAAGAGCCATAGGCATCTTACGTTAGTAAGAGTAGGGCAGGTTACTCTGTATTGTTCAACATTCATGTAAAGAGCCATAGGCATCTTACGTTAGTAAGAGTAGGGCAGGTTACTCTGTATTGTTCAACATTCATGTAAAGAGCCATAGGCATCTTGACGTTAGTAAGAGTAGGGCAGGTTACTCTGTATTGTTCAACATTCATGTAAAGAGCCATAGGCATCTTACGTTAGTAAGAGTAGGGCAGATTACTCTGTATTGTAAACTGATACAACCATTTTAAATGGAAATGCATAATAAAAAATTATTCAAAGTTTTTGTAATGATATTGCAACATGATGTTTCTGTATTTATGCGTTTTAAATGGTGGTATTTATGTTAAAGGGGCCCCGTGTGGTTGCCGGGGGCCCCGTTTGGTCACGGGGCAAAGAATACGGCCACTGCAGATCCCTTTGGAGGGGTAGGCAGAGGGGTAGAATCCCCCCAAATTCATGTTCATTTTATCATTTTTTGTTCATGTTCATTAAAGGTCTTCATCATGATCCCTGCATTGTTTCAGGGGCTATCTCGCTGGCATCAAAAGAGCAGTGGCAGAAAAACAATAACGTGGCTCCAGCGTAAATGGAGTTTCTACGATAGAATTTGCAGCAACTCTGCAGTTCAGGGTGAGAAGGTTCTAGGCCCATTTTCCATATTTTATCTCGATGTACATGGAAGATGAGCCTGGCATGTTCATGCCTTTTAGGCGCCATATAACCTTTTCATGTGTTGGTGCGTCTTAAAACCCCAATTCAATTATGTTAAAGGGACACACGGCAATCTGGTTTCTTAAACATGTGAGGCATCACTCTAACTTGTCTTTCTATATTCAGTTTTAAAGTTAAAAAAACCATTAAGGTACTATTTTGATGATCAATAAGTTGTTCAAGATTGCCGTGGATACTTATGCTTGTCAAGTTGGCTTAAAAGAGCTTAAAAGAAAGACAAAACTATTATTATATGTATACCAGTAATATTAAACAGATAATGTCCATATCAGTAGTCCAATATAAGCTCACCTCGACATTTAATCCTTGGTTTTGTCATGGAAGACATAAAAATAATAACAAACTAAACATGTTTATGACCCCTGACGGCTTCGATAGTTATTATATAGCATTCACTGTCAGTATTATGTTATAGATAGAGTCTGGTCAAGGAAATGTCACCAACCATGCTACAATGCCCAATGTTGACTGCTGATGTAAATATTGTAAGATCAAAATAAACAAAATTCAAAATGGCGGTACGAAATAAAATAAAACGCACGTTTTGCTAGGCTAAATTAGATGTGTATATTATCAGCGCAAGTTACCTGCACAATAGAGTGTAGAGATTATGTACACATGGAGTAGAGAGTATTACACATGGTTTAGAGATTATGAAAACATGGTGTAGAGAGTATTACACATGGTTTAGATATTATGTACTCATGGTGTAGAGAGTATCACACATGGTGTTGAGATATGTAAAATACGCATTATATGATGGGTTAGGCCGTTAAAGTCTTCATCCAGTTGTTGCCATTTAAAGTTTTACTACTGAAATTTGATGCTGTGTAAAGTTAGTATTTTGGAAAAATAGTAAACATTCTTGCCATAAAGTTTGTACAAAGTGATATTGTAGAATACTGAGCTTAGCAATATAAAACCATTATACTAATGATATTGATACATAAACCAGTCTGTTGTCATTCAGATGTTTCAGAACTTGTTTATTAAAAATGTAAATATTTATTTGCAATATGTTCATTTGCATCTTCGTTAGATTTGTTGGAACCCAACATATGTTTCATTCTTTATCTTAATGTTTTGTTATCCAACATGAGTATGTTGAATGTATATTCATTATTTAGTTGTTTTGTTAGAAGCCAACATGTGTTTAACAATATGAGGGTTGTTCGGAAAGTTTTGAGACACAGTCAATAAAATGAAAAGAAAATACAGTAATCTCAAATAAACATTAAATAATTCATTTGTGGATAAAACTTGAAAAAGTATGCTAGTTTTAATACGGTACAATGTTTTCCTTGTAATGTTCAGTTAGCAAAGTCTGTATAGGTAGAGAAGTGAGATGCGTAGCGTGACCTTGCAATAATAGTTTAAATTAGTTGACTTCGTTGCAACTGGAGCTCACTGTTTCCTTTAGTACACTCCTTCAAGTTGGGTTTCCCTATGTCTACTGACCCAGTCATACATAATTAACAGCGTGTGGTGTTGCTACAATTATATCTCGGATAATTAAGAGTTCCTCTACTATGCTTTGGTGTCTGCTGTCGGTCCTGTCACGTTCTAACAAAATCAGTACTGGTAATCAATTTTATCGATAACACAACCTTCTGTATCATATACTGGCATACCAACTTCTCAACATCAGTTTTGTCGTCTATGGACAAGGACACTGGACACTGAAATCGTCTTGAAGTTGTTTGTGACATATGTTACTGAAGGCATTTCCCCACCTCCAACCCCCAAGTTTATATAAAATGTAACCATAATCCTCTATACTGCATTTTTGTCTTGCATCCTTTTTTCCCCATTTTAAATGGTATAGTTATCATAAGAACAAAAATATGAAGAAGTCTTGCCTTTTCCATTAAAAGTAAAACTGTATTCTCATGTAAATGTCATGTCAAATGAAAGTGACTTGTCATTAATTGTCAAGGTTACTGTAATTTACTGCCCATAATGGGGTTGTCAAAATCAGACAATTACTTTATGAAAAACAATATTTATTTCTAAACTTTCCGAACAGCCCTCAGACATTTTAATATTATCTTGATGTTTTGTTAGAACACAGTGCATGTTGGACATTTGTAAACATTTTTATTATCTTCATCTTTTGTTACAACCCAACATTTATTGAATTTACTGAACTGAATTCAGTTTTCTGTTATTATCAAGCAGACTTTGTCTACCAACATTTGTTGGAGTGTATTCATAATTTTTCATTGCAGAGATGTCGAGATTTTATTTTATTTTCAGTAGGTGATAAATTATGTGTTACTCTGTTTTTATCCTAAGGTTCTATAGTAAAATAAAAATCTTTGGCAGAGTAAAATGATGATAATTTTCATGATTTTTATTTTAAAAGATACATATATTTGAATCAATTTGCATGAATGTGCATGAAATATGCAGGGTTTTAAAATAATCACACTGTATATATCTTAATTTTAACAGTAAACTTGGTTGTACATCAAGGATAAAGACCGAGTTTATCACCTACCAAATTGGTATTGGTATGTCTTATTTCTGGTCACTGATTGGTTAGTTTTGTTGATGATGCTCTGTCAAAATTGTGAATTATTTTTGAAAGCAAATTTTGTCTCCCAACTTCTGTGGAATCATTTCATCATCATGAGCAGGTTTTGTTTTGACCCCATTATCAAATACTAACACAACGATGGACTTCTGTTTCTTCAGTCTAATGTTTTATCTATAAAATTATGGTGGTAGTTGTCATGGTGATAGTGCCAGTTTTTAATGTTTATATCATCATCATCATCATCATCATCATTAATCAATTTGTCGATTAATCAAGCCTTTCAATCAAAATTACCATGATGTGTTGAAGGGTTAAAACCCAGATTATTTCGTCATTTCTTGTCATGCTCGGTAACGGTCTTTATTATGACCTTGGTGTTTATCGTTGGTGCTCAACTGACTTTATCCCTTCATAAAACTAGTTTGTAGTGATAATTATAGTAAAAGCTTTGTTTTTTGTGTACATCTATGTATCTTCTTTTGGTGTTGTCTGATTTTTAAACACCAATATGAATACATTTAATTTAAATCATGGTCTAATATTTTCATTTTTCATATAGACATTGAGGATAAAGTCCGGGTAAACCCCTTTATTTTCTCCTACTGAATATACCGGAAGTTGACCAGATGTGAAAGTTATGAATTGTTGTTTCAAGTGCCAATTAACATGATGCCAGTACTTAGGTATCTATATCTCCACCCTATTGTTGATGTCGGAGTATATTGACAATAGGTTTGATTATCATACAGTTGTACAGGCTTATGTTTGTCGGATATTGGTTGAAATAGATAAATGACAACTGGCGTCATGTTAATTGAATAGGGGCAGAAAACATGGATCAGATTCCAGCGTAAATGGAGTATCTACAAAAGAATTTGCAGCAACTCTGCAGTTCTGCAGACAAAGATGTCAGGTTCTAGACCAATTCTGCATATTTTTATTTTCGATGTAAATGAAGCTTGGGCCTAGATAAATTGGACTTTTGAGAAGGTATGTCAACTGTTTAATGTTTGCAATTGTTGTTTTAATAAATTAAAAACAAGATTGGCTGTCCATCTCTTTAAACTCTATTATTTTAATTCTGCCTTGAATATCAATTGTAGAAAAATTATTAATTCAACGTTACAGCTGAAGTTAATTTGATATTTGTATGATGTCTTGATGCATTATAAAACAATTGAATACCATTAAATAAAATATTGTTCATACCTGGTAAAATAATATCAGTCCAGTTTTCACTTATATTGTTTTAATGCATAATTTTCTACAATATGTTTTTCTAGTCTGGTGTAAAATGTAGTTGTAAACCGTAAACATCACTGGGTTGTATCAGTTACAGGTTCTCCGATCAACTCCAGTGAACATCACTGGGTTGTATCATTACAGGTTCTCCCAACAACTTCAGTAAACATCACTGGGTTGTATCAGTTACAGGTTCTCCGCTCAACTCCAGTGAACATCACTGGGTTGTATCAGTTACAGGTTCTCCGATCAACTTCAGTAAACATCACTGGGTTGTATCAGTTACAGGTTCTCCGATCAACTCCAGTGAACATAGAACCGGAATGCACCCATGTGGTTCCAGGGGCCCCGTAACCAAACGGGGCAAAGAATAGGCCACTGCAGATCCCGTTGGAGGGGTAGGCAGAGGGGTAGAACCCCCCAAATTCATGTTCATTTAAAGGTCTTCATCATGACCCCTGCATTGTTTCAGATGTCATCTCGCTCATACCACTAGAGCAGTGGCAGAAAAATTATAACGTGGCTCCAGCTTACAATAAAATTTGCAGCAACTCTGCAGTTCAGGGTGAGAAGGTTCTAGGCCCGATTTCCATATTTTATCTCGATGTACATAGAGGATGAGCCTGGCATGTTCATTCCTATTAGGCGCCATATAACCTTTCATGTGTTGATGGGCCTTAAAACCTCAATTCAATTCAATTCCTGTACTGTTTACATAACAGAAGTCAACAAGGACCACAGGTAAAAAGATGTCATTTTGCAATCCATTTTAAAGTTCCTCAGCACTTACCAGTACTACTGTGGCAGAGAAAAAACCTTTGCTGTTTACTAGGAATTAACGTATTTCAGATCGTCTGGACTATTGCCTAACTTTCACTATTTGTTGGGGACCTGTGATAGACTTTAATTATATGTGTAAATAAATTTTAAAAGCTGTGCCTTTCTTTTATGGAGAGAGCATGTGTTTGTTATACGGGTCAAATTTAGCTAGTTTGCTAGAAAAAGGCATTACATGACATAAAATGTTTGTATTTTTTGATGCTTTTGTAAAAGTTATTCTAGCAGCAAGGTTGAATGGAGTTACATATGTATAAGAGATGGACAATATTAGTTGAACAAAAATTCAATTTTAAATATTGTTGGAAATGTGTACATGGAAATTTATCGGCTTGTCAGGCTATAGAATCCCTGTCTTCATGGGAGTAGCTCACAGAAAAGGTAATAATCCCTGTGTTCATGGGAGTAGCTCACAGAAAAGGTAATAATCCCTGTCTTCATGGGAGTAGCTCACAGAAAAGGTAATAATCCCTGTCTTCATGGGAGTAGCTCACAGAAAAGATAATACTCCCTGTCTTCATGGGAGTAGCTCACAGAAAAGGTAATACTCCCTGTCTTCATGGGAGTAGCTCAAAGGTATATAAAAGGGACATGTGGCAATCTAAGTATCTATAAGCATTCAAATTAGCACCTAAAACTCACAATTTTATTACCAGTTATTTAAATCCATGTATATACAAGCAGGTTTAAAGTGAAAAGTGTTCTGGATTAGTAAATTGAGGTGCTGATTTAAATGTTTGATAACCACTTCAAGATTGCCGAGTGTCCCTTTACATCAAATGGATAACATTTATATTTTGAAAGATTCCAGCGAATGTGTCCTCAGAGGTTAGAGCAATGACATGGTAAGCCAGAGGCCCTGTGGTTCGGTTGAGGCACTATTGTGTTCACCCTTCGTTAAGCTTAATTGTAAAAGTAAAACTATTTTTTCTTTAAATCTGCATCTCTTATCTGTCTGTCTGACCGTGTCCATTATTATGTATAACCAGTATGTGCAATACTGCTTTTGATATTGAAAGAAAAACAAATAAACTGGAAATAATCGACATAACGGTGTACTGTGTGTTTTTTATCTTCCATTCAAGACTTATGTTGCCTTGATGATAGCCTTCTGAATTATTGTTTGGGGCGCTTGTTTCAGCCAAAGTTTTTGTTGGAGATTTCAGAGAAAATTCATCTAGTACCTAAGTATGTTGTACATCAGTGAAACATAAATTTTTAGTGGTAAATAAAAATATCTTGCTTTTCAAAATGGGTTGAGAAATAAAAAATTCATGTGCGAAAGCAGTTTTTGATGGGGCATTTTCAATGCAAAATTCTGCTGCAAGAAAAATTTGAAAATCTTATTTTTTTAACTTTTTTTTTATCTAAAAATGGTTTTAAATTGTTGGATATTTGTAAATTAAGATACCCTGAAAGTTTTACAGCAACGAAGGCTAAGTGAAGTTATTTGAAATTTCTTCATTTTCTGCTGTCCCACCAATAAGGAAAAGGTCCCATCAAAAGATCATTCGGGCTGTAAAATATTTATTTCTCAACCGATTTTCAAAACTAAGGTATTTTTATATACCACTAAAAAGACCAGTTCTTATGATGTATTATAATTCATTATAAATTTAAATTGCTCAAGCTACTGCAGAAACCTTTGGCTGAAACAAGCGCCCCAAACAATAGGGGTTGTGTGTCCACTATCCACAAACAACAGTGGAAATGAAAACAAGAGGGCCTGTGAACGCTCTACTGGCTTAAACGGTTCTTATATCAAGGGTTGTCATCACAAAATTCCCATCAGTACTACCTTTAAAACATTGCAAAAACAAGAGGGCCTGAGTGGTACCCCTAAGGGATAAAAAATGTCAAGGGGCCGTAACTCCATCAAAAATCAACGAGCCGGAAAAAAACGCAATAGGCACAACTAGAAATCATACCAATGCTTCCTGCTAAGTTTCGTCAAATCCAACAAGGCGTAAAAAAAAAAACAACTAATTAAACCAATTTAAACCAATTTAAACAAATGAAACAATGAAATGAAAAACTTAAAGATCTCCAGCCAAGTTAATATACCCAATTTATATAAATATAATATATACTAATAAAAAAAACTTCGGAATAGCTGCCAACCACAATAAAAAATCAAATGAAATAAAAAAATAAAATTAATAAATAAATAAATGAAAACATAAAAAAACAAGAGACCCAAGAGGGCCGGTGGACGCTCTACTTGCTAATATGGCTCTTATAACATCAATGAAGCGAGTGACTATCGTCTTAAAGCTGCAGACGCCCTATATCAATCGATTTCTTCTTTGTAGGCGTGTCTTTATTTGTAACTTCATGTTCACCAGCTCATGTCGAAATCGGGTATTTATGCGAGCAAATCATTTACTGTATATACATCGACCAGTGCACATCGTACCTATACACAGGTAACAGTAATTTTTACTGAAAAAAAAAGGTTAGCTTCTTTCGGGGCTCGAACACACAACTTTCTGATTTCAAGTCCTGCGCTCTATCCACTGAACTACAACGCTACTTGAGAAAATAGTATACTAACTACCATATATTATGAGGCAAAATATCTTAACACATTTGAACGCAACTAAAGATAGATCAATAAATATGCAGTCCATATTGTCGCACGTGTAAATTAACATTGCCTGGTGTAATACTGTATCTTATCAATATGACACTAATACTTCGTTTGGTAAAGATCAGATGAAAAATAAAGGCCCTATCGTCTTAACGAGGCAAAATATAGCGTTTTTAACTAAATCAAGGGCCATAACTCCGCTGTTACTAATCCGAACTGGTTGATTTTCGAACTTATCCGAGCTTTTATTGACACTAACAATCTGGTAAAGTTTGGTAAAGATCGAATGAAAAATGGAGGCCCCATCGTCTTAACGAGGCATTTTTAACTAAATCAAGGGCCATAACTCCGCTGTTACTAGTCCGATAAGGCTGGTTTTCGAACTTGTCCGAGCTTTTATTAACATTAACAATCTGGTAAAGTTTGGTAAAGATCAGATGAAACATGAAGGCCCTATCGTCTTAACGAGACAAAATGTAACGACGGACGGACGACGGACAACTCGGCATCCCATAAGGCCAGCAGAGCTAAAAACTATAAAATGTGCCCATGGGACATGGATGCCCATGCTGAAGTTAACGCTGTCAGTCGCAGTAAACAAAGTATGTAAGTATGTCAAGGTCATTCCCATTGAACTTTTACTAGGAACATGCTGCTGTCATGTTGATGTTAGTTTAAACGAAGTTTAAAAAAGTGTGAAATATCGTCTAAATAAACCAAGTATGATAAGTAGGTCAAGGTCATTCATATTTGCCTACATAATGTCAATGATGTAAGAGTATGAAGTTTGATAGGCTTTTGGTATCTAAATGATGGACTTCAAAATACTTAATGTAAATTAACAAAGTGCAAAAGTAGGTCAAGGTCATTCATACTGACTATGTTTGCAGGTCAAGGTCATTCATATTGACCTATTTTTTGGGTAGGAAAACAAGGGTGAAATGTAGAAGTTCAAACTGTTATGGCTTTTGGTGTCTGAGTAATGGCCATAACAAACAAAAACTTAAATGTAAAATTTAAAAAAAAGTGCAAGGTCATTCATATTGACCTGCTTTTTAATAGGAAAATAATGTTGTCATAAATGTAAGAGTGTATGAAGTTTGAACGTTGATAGACTTTGCTATCTAAATGATGGACTTAATAAAGTACTTTAATGTAATTAACAAAAGTGCAAAAGTAGGCCAATGTCATTTATATTGACAAACGTTTTATTGGAGGATACTGATGTCATACAGTCATACAGATGTTAATGTGTATAAAGTTTGAAAGGTGTATGGCTTGAAGTATGTGAGGAATGGAAATAATATATAATAAAAAAACACAAGTTAACAAACCGCGGAAAGTAGGTCAATGACATTCATATTGACCTACTTTTGGTAAGAGCATCATGTTGTCATCAGGTTGTATGAAGTTTGAAAACTATGCAGAACAATATAAACCTCCTACTGGTTAAAAGGCGGAGGGACTATAAACCTTAGAACTTCACGCACGCGCATAGAGAATAAAACATTTATGTAAAACTTTAATATAAATTAACAAAGTGCAAAAGGTCTGACAAAGTCACTCAAACTGTTTTGTACATTATAAACGTGCGTACATTTTGGAAACTACGCTTTTGGTGTCTGGGAAATGGACTTGACCACAATCTTGAATGTAAAACGAGTCCGTGCGTACATCCGTAAGGACGGATGGGCGGACAAGGCCTCCACTATCGTGATGAAAAGAGTAGTTTACAAAATATCCAACTTTACATAGAATCACGAATGTTTCTATGTTTGTACATATTTACGGTTTGGTTACTTATTAAATCAGTTAACCTGTCTGTATAAATTAGTTTTTTTTGCTTCTCTTGTATATAACACAGAGATGCATCAGCATACGAAGGCTATCCAATACAACTGCAACAGAGTTCGCAAGAAAATGGATAAATGATTTGCATATTACACAAAATATATACTGGTCTAAATTATTTTATCTACCTTTGAAATCGACAAAAGACTCAAATCTGCAATGGTTGCAATTCAGAATAAATCATAGAATTTTGGGAACAAACTATTTACTTAAAAAAATGAATATTTCTAATACAGACCTTTGCTCTTTTTGCAATGAAGAAACAATAAAACCCATATTCTATGAATGTAATGTAGTAAACGACATTTGGCGAGCACTTGCAAATTTCTTCCATATTAAATGTAAGGATATTAATACAGTATGGTCGGTAACTGACATCTTTGGAAATGATAAGTATGATATTGTTTTAAATAATCTCCTCCTTACTGCCAGACAATTTATATTCAATCAAAAAACGCTAATCCTACTTTAACAGTTTTTAAAAGCTATATTCAAATATTGTTTAACGTTGAGAAATGTATAGCCTGCAAACATATGAAAGAAGACATTTTTGAAAAGCAATGGGGAAAATACATGATTTTATTATAACAAATTGAAAAAAAAAATCACAAAAAATAAAACCTGGTGGACCTGATTTCAAAAAATATCTTAGTTTGGACTTGATGAATCCAACATATGTTATTTTATGTATATTAAGATTTCCACTTTGTATATAAGTTCTCCATTAACTCCATTAGTGCACACTATTATTTCTCCCTTTTATAATATCACTTTATATGTTTTTCATTGAGTTTCTATGTTAAACCATAGGAATTGGACGTATTGTAAACACAGTACAGTATCCCCATATGTAGGTCCACGTTTGTTTATATAAAAATATATTTTAATATATTAGTAGTGGATAGTCAATGTGATTTATTACATGCGTTTACAATATGTCCGATTCCTGATGTTAAACATAAAAAGCTATTCCAACATGACATGCTTCTAAAATTTGTAACAGGTAACTTTTGTAAAGCTAAACATTAATGCTGTTCATGTTATCTCCGCTGTATACAGGGCAATATAATATCTCGCTTTACCTCTTGCTAGACATGACTATGGAAATATACTTTCTGATTCTTATATAAGTGAACTAGATGTAACATTGATGTTTAATAGAGAAGACATTTGATATTACTCATGGTGTACGTTTAACATGGATCATTGACTAGTTTCAAATGAATTCTCATTAAATAAATCTTTATAACATATTGTTGTAATTGCTCAACTACTCATAGATGACTGGAATTGAAACAAAAGCCCAGTATAAAATACTGAATATACAAAAATCTGATGACAGATCATGTCGGTCATGTAAGAGTCAGTAGTGCTTTTAAATCTTACATTGAATATTATAATAGTTATTAGGCAGGAACAGTTAAACAATGACATGTTAAGATATTTAGGGCTGTATGTCACAAATCCAATCATTAGTTGTAACCGTACTAGCTACATGCTAGAAAAAACATACTTTCATATATTACATAGTCTCATATAATATTTCCAGATTGTACATTTAGAAAAAAATAATAATAACACGATAACATATTCACTAGATGCATGTACATATATATATGTAGAACTCAACAACAAAATTGTTAGGAATAGAAAGAAGAAAAAAAGTTAGAAAAAAAGCAAAAAAAAAAATGCATACGAAGGTAGGTAATTGGTACAGATCTGCATTTCCATATTATGAGTTATCTTTCTTTTGAGGACCCGATAACTTACTCATGCTGGTACAAATTTGCCGTGAAAACGGGAAATGGCGTTCTAGAGTATGTGTTTTGCTCTGCATTTTAAGTTTACTAAGTAACATACCAAACACATCATTACTACCTCCCTTCAACCCCAGTCATCAAACCCAAATCCTTTATCCACCCCTTGTTTATCTTGTAAGGATTTGTTGGCGGCGCCCGCTGCCTAGCAATCTCGCCCTCGATCGATACTAGTATCATTTCTCGTGTTTTGCGCTTGATATTATGGGGGGAAAGGTAGTCTGGTCAAACATGTCGGCCCCCATCACGCAGGACACGCCAGTGAAGACGATATTCAACAAAGACAATCCTTGTACATATGGAAGAATCGTGTGAAGAATTTGTTATGGTGCATGACTTTGACTTCATTTAGAAGTAATATGAAATAGGCAATGCCTAGATAACAGGAAATAATTTAATTAGAACGCGTTATGTTTCTGTAGTGCATGTGCACACCGAATAACTGCACCGTGGATGAAGTCCTGAAAAATCGGGAGATCACCTGCCGAATATCAGTGATGAATTTGAAAAATTAGATATGACGTTAGTATGATGCTGCATAATGGCGGAGCACATGACTCACTCCATGACTTGCTTTGTTGTTGTAAAAATGTTGGGGTAAAAGACTGGGCAAACTGTTGTGGGTAAAAGACTGACCATAAGATCGTGTTGTTGTATTGAAATTGCTGTATTGAAATTGGCGCAATGTCATAGGTCTATATAACAGCTACAACTTTGAAACGTTATACAGTTGTTCTACATCATAACATGACCCATCATATCAGTCTGTGCTGCTTTCTGCAAAAGTTATGACCCTTTTTGAACTTAGTATATTAGTTAAGTTTTCCGTTAAGGTCCACGTTTTAGCCAGTATGTTTTTGGAAAAAAATACGACTCTACTATAGAACCTACATCAACCCTAACCCTATGCTTACATACTGGTGCGTAACCTAAGATAGCAGAAATTACTGTGAAAAACGATGTTACTTGTAAATAAGGAGTCAATTTTAGTCTCATTCATTACCCTATGTTAAGGCTATTTAGAATAAAAAAACATCATTATTTGTCAATTTTAAGTAGGATTCCTGGACTCTACGTAAGGGTTGATGTATCCCCTATAAAAGATAATAAAAACACGTAACAGATGAAAGAAAAATTAACGCACGAGAGAGAAGCAGCTGTGAAAAAGGTTCGGGAAGAGATAGTAGAAAAGATGTCGTACCTGGAGACAAAGTACGAGAGTATCGTGCGACAGTTGTCCCTCCTGAACCCGATCATCTCAGGCTTTGTAGAATCATACGTACTCCTACAGAAGGAGGTCAAGCAGTTTCTGACAATACTACAGAAAACTGTCTCTTAAGTCAACAAGGAGGTGAGTTTGTTTTTTACAAATGACTTGGTTCATATATATAGTTTCAGTTCAATGATTGCAAGGAAGTATAAGTGAAACATGTCTAAACATTTTTTGAAGCTTTTTAAGTAGTAATAATTTTCTTTTGTCTATATTCGCAAAATAAATTATTGCCTAACATGTGTTTGTCTATTTGCCAAATTTGAAAGAAAATATTTGTAAACCTGCCCTAAGAAATTAAAAAAATACGTAGGTAATTCGGATCAGGTATATGACATTGATTATAATGACGCTCTCCTTCTTTCTTTACTTTAAACAATAAAATGTTTACTATATGAAAGGAAGGAAATCCAATGATTACAAAAAATAATCTCAATCAACTGATCTCCTATTGATAAGTCACTTTTATAGTCTGACTTCTGGGCATGTCTAAGTTTTCTTGCCTTTAAGACGGACATTGAAATCAGGAGCTAGTACCCGATTATTGAACGCAAGGAGAGTATAAATTTATGTCAGGAAATATATATATACATTAAGAAAAATACAGAAAATGTCTTTATATGAAGAAATTGAGCACTCTATATGACACACTGTTCAAGCTGCGATATTGATGTCCAACTCAAGGGCGATTTTTGTAAGGTAAATTTGACATTATCCCATCAAACATGCTGCATTGCTGAACAGTTGCTGACCAATGATGCATTTAATATTAGTGAATGTACCAGAAGGTTTTAGTATTAAGCAGGAGCATAAACAAAGATAGATAGAGGCACCGAAGACCAATAACCTGTCACATTCGGTGTCGGATTACCATTTATCACATAACTTACTGTGTGGAAGTAGAATAACACCATTCTATATTTTCGATATACCACTAGTTATATAAATATGTAAATAAGCTTAGTATGCGCTGTCAAAAAAAATCGATAATGACTATGATCCAATTCCCACGGTTTATGTCGGTTTCGCGTGTTAAAGCGACAGGTAAAATGCAATAAAAAAATGAGTATGATAATGGACCTTTGGAAACGGCCGAGCACGACACATACGAAAGTTGATATTATGTGATGAATATAATCTGACATTTGTTCTCATTCATTATTGAATTATTAAACTCGTTAGCAAAATGATATAATGCTCGACAAGAGCCTCACATTATATCATTTTGCCAACTCGTTTAATAAATTCAGTAATGAATGAGTACTCATGTAAGATCCTCTATATAACAACTGGTCATGTGACAATGATCATATTTCAGATGATATCTGCCATCACTGGTATCAGTGAATACAACAAGGAGCTTGTCATGAAGTACCAGAAGGAGATGAAACTACGCAAGAAATACCATAATGAACTGGTCGAGCTCAAAGGTAAGGAAATGAAACTACGCAAGAAATACCATAATGAACTGGTTGAGCTCAAAGGTAAGGAGATGAAACTACGCAAGAAATACCATAATGAACTGGTCGAGCTCAAAGGTAAGGTGGTGAAACTACGCAAGAAATACCATAATGAACTGGTCGAGCTCAAAGGTAAGGAGATGAAACTACGCAAGAAATACCATAATGGACTGGTCGAGCTCAAAGGTAAGGAGGTGAAACTACACAAGAAATACCATAATGAACTGGTCGAGCTCAAAGGTAAGGAGATGAAACTACGCAAGAAATACCATGATGAACTGGTCCAGCTCAAAGGTAAGAGGTGAAACTACACAAGAAATACCATAATGAACTGGTCGAGCTTAAAGGTAAGGAGATGAAACTATGCAAGAAATACCATAATGAACTGGTCGAGCTCAAAGGTACGGAGATGAAACTACGCAAGAAATACCATAATGAACTGGTCGAGCTCAAATGTAAGGAGATGAAACTACCCAAGAAATACCATAATGAACTGGTCGAGCTCAAAGGTAAGGAGATGAAACTACGCAAGAAATACCATAATGAACTGGTCGAGCTCAAAGGTAAGGAGATGAAACTACGCAAGAAATACCATAATGAACTGGTCGAGCTCAAATGTAAGGAGATGAAACTACGCAAGAAATACCATAATGAACTGGTCGAGCTCAAAGGTAAGGAGATGAAACTACGCAAGAAATACCATAATGAACTGGTCGAGCTCAAAGGTAAGGAGATGAAACTATGCAAGAAATACCATAATGAACTGGTCGAGCTCAAAGGTAAGGAGATGAAACTACGCAAGAAATACCATAATGAACTGGTCGAGCTCAAAGGTAAGGAGATGAAACTACGCAAGAAATATCATAATGAACTGGTCGAGCTCAAAGGTAAGGAGATGAAACTACGCAAGAAATACCATAATGGACTGGTCGAGCTCAAAGGTAAGGAGATGAAACTACGCAAGAAATATCATAATGAACTGGTCGAGCTGCTCAAAGGTAAGGAGATGAAACTACGCAAGAAATACCATAATGAACTGGTCGAGCTCAAAGGTAAGGAGATGAAACTACGCAAGAAATACCATAATGAACTGGTCGAGCTCAAAGGTAAGGAGATGAAACTACGCAAGAAATACCATAATGAACTGGTCGAGCTCAAAGGTAAGGAGATGAAACTACGCAAGAAATATCATAATGAACTGGTCGAGCTCAAAGGTAAGGAGATGAAACTACGCAAGAAATACCATAATGGACTGGTCGAGCTCAAAGGTAAGGAGATGAAACTACGCAAGAAATATCATAATGAACTGGTCGAGCTGCTCAAAGGTAAGGAGATGAAACTACGCAAGAAATACCATAATGAACTGGTCGAGCTCAAAGGTAAGGAGATGAAACTACGCAAGAAATACCATAATGAACTGGTCGAGCTCAAAGGTAAGGAGATGAAACTACGCAAGAAATACCATAATGAACTGGTCGAGCTCAAAGGTAAGGAAATGAAACTACACAAGAAATACCATAATGGACTGGTCGAGCTCAAAGGTAAGGAGATGAAACTACACAAGAAATACCATAATGAACTGGTCCAGCTCAAAGGTAATGAAATGAAACTACGCAAGAAATACCATAATGAACTGGTCGAGCTCAAAGGTAAGGAGATGAAACTATGCAAGAAATACCATAATGAACTGGTCGAGCTCAAAGGTAAGGAGATGAAACTACGCAAGAAATATCATAATGAACGGGTCGAGGTCAAAGGTAAGGAGATGAAACTATGTAAGAATACCATAATGAACTGGTCGAGCTCAAATGTAAGGAGGTGAAACTACGCAAGAATACCATAATGAACTGGTCGAGCTCAAAGGTAAGGAGATGAAACTACACAAGAAATACCATAATGAACTGGTCGAGCTCAAAGGTAAGGAGATGAAACTACACAAGAAATACCATAATGAACTGGTCGAGCTCAAAGGTAAGGAGATGAAACTACGCAAGAAATACCATAATGAACTGGTCGAGCTCAAAGGTAAGGAGATGAAACTATGCAAGAAATACCATAATGAATTGGTCGAGCTCAAAGGTAAGGAGATGAAACTACGCAAGAAATACCATAATGAACTGATCGAGCTCAAAGTTAAGGAGATGAAACTACGCAAGAAATACCATAATGAACTGGTCGAGCTCAAAGGTAAGGAAATGAAACTACACAAGAAATACCATAATGGACTGGTCGAGCTCAAAGGTAAGGAAATGAAACTACGCAAGAAAAACCATAATGAACTGGTCGAGCTCAAAGGTAAGGAGATGAAACTATGCAAGAAATACCATAATGAACTGGTCGAGCTCAAAGGTAAGGAGATGAAACTATGCAAGAAATACCATAATAAACTGGTCGAGCTCAAAGGTAAGGAGATGAAACTACGCAAGAAATACCATAATGAACTGGTCGAGCTCAAAGGTAAGGAAATGAAACTACGCAAGAAATACCATAATGAACTGGTCGAGCTCAAAGGTAAGGAGATGAAACTATGCAAGAAATACCATAATGAACTGGTCGAGCTCAAAGGTAAGGAGATGAAACTATGCAAGAAATACCATAATGAACTGGTCGAGCTCAAAGGTAAGGAGATGAAACTACGCAAGAAATACCATAATGAACTGGTCGAGCTCAAAGGTAAGGAAATGAAACTACACAAGAAATACCATAATGAACTGGTCCAGCTCAAAGGTAAGGAAATGAAACTACGCAAGAAATACCATAATGAACTGGTCGAGCTCAAATGTAAGGAAATGAAACTACACAAGAAATACCATAATGAACTGGTCGAGCTGCTCAAAGGTAAGGAGATGAAACTACGCAAGAAATACCATAATGAACTGGTCGAGCTCAAAGGTAAGGAGATGAAACTACGCAAGAAATACCATAATGAACTGGTCGAGCTCAAAGGTAAGGAGATGAAACTACGCAAGAAATACCATAATGAACTGGTCGAGCTCAAAGGTAAGGAGATGAAACTATGCAAGAAATACCATAATGAACTGGTCGAGCTCAAAGGTAAGGAGATGAAACTATGCAAGAAATACCATAATGAACTGGTCGAGCTCAAAGGTAAGGAGATGAAACTACACAAGAAATACCATAATGAACTGGTCCAGCTCAAAGGTAAGGAAATGAAACTACGCAAGAAATACCATAATGAACTGGTCGAGCTCAAAGGTAAGGAGATGAAACTATGCAAGAAATACCATAATGAACTGGTCGAGCTCAAAGGTAAGGAGATGAAACTATGCAAGAAATACCATAATGAACTGGTCGAGCTCAAAGGTAAGGAGATGAAACTACGCAAGAAATACCATAATGAACTGGTCGAGCTCAAAGGTAAGGAAATGAAACTACACAAGAAATACCATAATGGACTGGTCGAGCTCAAAGGTAAGGAGATGAAACTACACAAGAAATACCATAATGAACTGGTCCAGCTCAAAGGTAAGGAAATGAAACTACGCAAGAAATACCATAATGAACTGGTCGAGCTCAAAGGTAAGGAGATGAAACTATGCAAGAAATACCATAATGAACTGGTCGAGCTCAAAGGTAAGGAGATGAAACTATGTAAGAAATACCATAATGAACTGGTCGAGCTGAAAGGTAAGGAGATGAAACTACACAAGAAATACCATAATGAACTGGTCGAGCTCAAAGGTAAGGAGATGAAACTACGCAAGAAATACCATAATGAACTGGTCGAGCTCAAAGGTAAGGAAATGAAACTACACAAGAAATACCATAATGGACTGGTCGAGCTCAAAGGTAAGGAGATGAAACTACACAAGAAATACCATAATGAACTGGTCCAGCTCAAAGGTAAGGAAATGAAACTACGCAAGAAATACCATAATGAACTGGTCGAGCTCAAAGGTAAGGAGATGAAACTATGCAAGAAATACCATAATGGACTGGTCGAGCTCAAAGGTAAGGAGATGAAACTATGCAAGAAATACCATAATGAACTGGTCGAGCTCAAAGGTAAGGAGATGAAACTATGCAAGAAATACCATAATGAACTGGTCGAGCTCAGGTAAGGAGATGAAACTATGCAAGAAATACCATAATGACCTGGTCGAGCTCAAAGGTAAGGAGATGAAACTACGCAAGAAATACCATAATGAACTGGTCGAGCTCAAAGGTAAGGAGATGAAACTACACAAGAAATACCATAATGAACTGGTCGAGCTCAAAGATAAGGAGGATATCAATCTGTCCTGGTTATCCGGGGAAGATTTGGAAATCCACGATGAGGTATAATTGATTTTATCAGAACCAAGGCTCTGCCCAGGTTCCAATTGAAACAGTTATACTGATGGTTTGACTTTATCTTTCTGAACACGGATACCCAGGGCTCGAAATTAGCGCTCACAAATTCGCAATATATGTATTTTCTGTACAAATTTAGCAAGATTTATAGATTTCTCTAATAATGAAAGGAGTTAGTTGTCTTTACAACACAATCTAATATAAGTAGTGTATTGCATAGAAATGTGTTTGACCAAAAGAAGAAGAAAAAATATTGTCACTCGCATTAAAAAAGCAAGTGTCTAAAAAAGTACTAAAAAAATACTACCCCTGATTGACGATTGATTCTTGTCCTTGCATTTGACTGACATTTTGTGCATAGACCTCGCGACCTACTAATGTTTTTCATGTTTATTTACAAAATGACTTCATGCAACTGTTGATTTTTGATGTCATTGTTGATGCTCGTGACTTTTATCTGTCCCCATGTTTAAGATCAAGCTTTCTTTCACTCATGTAAAGTGCGGATAACCTTATCCGGTATGCATCAAGTTGACTTCCTGAACTTTAGACGTAATATATTCTTAAATTGTGTGTAGACATTTTTAAACCTTTTATGCCCCGCCGCGAAAGTTGAACGGGCATATAGTGTTATTTTTCGTGTTCTGTTCATCCTTTGGTCATGAAGGATAGGAGCAGTTTGCTGATCAAGAGCCTAAATTATTTAATTAATATATATTTCTTTATGTAAATTATATTAATATTTTATGGGTATCTTGTGAAACTCGGGTATTCAAACACAAGCTATAATTGATTTTATCGGAACGGATGCTCTGCCGAGGGTTGGAATTTCCTTATCTGAAATAAATACCCATGATTGATTCCTATCGACATATTGTGCATATACATGGCCAACTACTGTTTTGCAGGTATATTTACAAACTAATTCATTGCTGATGGATGTAACTTTTTTCTTGTATACCGGATAAGGCTATCCACGTTTTCCATGGGTGATGGAAAGTCTTATCTTTATGGGTAAAGATAAAAGTCACGCGCACACCAACATCCGGTATGCAGGAAAACATGGAAAATGTTAGTAGCTGGCAGCGTCAACGCACAACATGTCTCTGATATGCAAGAAAAATAATATATCATGGGTATTCGATGAAGATAGGGAGCTGAGCCTCTGTTCCGATAAAAAGACTTATACCTCGGGTTGGAATATAAGAATCCTTCATGGGTATACGGTGATGATAGGGAATTCCAACCCGAGGTATACGTGTTTTTATCGGAACTGAGGCTCTACCCATGGTAGATTTTTTTTCTTGCATATCAGAGACATGTTGTGCGTTGACGCCGCCAGCTACTAACGTTTTGCATGTTTTCCGGCATACCGGATGTTGGCGCAAGTGAATTTTATCCCGACCCTAGGGTGAGATGGAAATATCTAGCCACGGTAAAATGACGGATATCCTTGTCCGGTATGCAAGAATTTCCTATCTTCACCGGCTACCCGAGTTATTCTTATAATCTGTCCCCATATATAAGATCAGGCATAACCTTATCCGGTATGCAAGAAGTAATATATGTATGCTTCTCACTATACAGGTGTTCTGTTTTGTTCCCCAGTTTGTCACTATACAGGTGTTCAGAAATCCCGCCATGATCTAACCTCTAACCAACAAGGCAGCATCAATAGGCAATATAAGTAAAACACAAATATGCTCGTGTAAATATGATACAAATAAAACAATAGCGCCTAGAAAGCCACAATGAAGGTACTCAGTGACTTGGCAGAAGCCAGAGCAGTAAGAGAATAAATCATTAAGGGCACGACAAGAAAGATCATGGACAAACATCAAACGCCACCGTCCCAATGGGCTTTAGGTAGGCGTCATCATAGGGTCCATAGCCTGTCCGGTCATAGTACAATTAAAGAGGAAAGCATAGTGGCGAACTGTAAAAGGGTCCACCACCAAGCATGCAGTACGTTGCAAAATGATAGGGTCATAACCTCTTTTGATAAACTTGTTAACAAGTTTAACAAAGATAGTATGAAAGTGATCATGACCAAGAATCTTACGAAGTTTATAAATCACATCACCATAGAAGTCAGGTTGTGATAGTCCTTGTCGCAGAAAAGTCCTTAAATTACTCTTATATTTAGAAAGAAGATCAGGGTTACGATAATAAAATTTTGCAAAGGTTTTACGAAGTTTATGGTCACGGTAACCTTTTTAGTTATACAAAGATTACGAATATTAAAGTCCTCAACTCGAGTACAAGCTCTAGAAAAACGAATGAGTTGAGACAGATACACCCCATAAGAAGTTGCTCGGGGAACATCCCCATCCAAGTGGGGATAATTAACAATGTCAAAATTAAAATCATCTCTCTTGTCATAGATTTTGCTAATTATTTTACCATATTCAATGGAGAGATCTAAATCAAGAAAAGAAGCGTTATTATCAGATATATTTTCTTTATTAAGCTGAAGTTCTTTAGGATAAATATGATCAACCATAGTTGGTAAGAAAGGGTTGTCAATGTTCAGTATGTCATCCAGATACCGAGAGGTGTCATTAAAAGCTTCAATAACATCTGCCTGGGTATTTGGTGAAAGACTCAACATGAAATCTCTTTCATAGCAAAATAAAAACAGATCTGCGACAAGTGGTGCACAGTTCGTACCCATAGGGATACCAACAATTTGTCTATAAACGGTGGTACCATACCTGACGAAAATATTATCTAATAGGAAGATGAGTGCTTCACAAACTTCATATCAAGTCCACATAGTATAATTGTCTAAACTACCGTTAGTAAAAAACGCTTTAATATTATTACATGCCAAACATGTAGTATTTTCTCTAGCGAATGTTTTTTGAATAAGAGAAATTAGCTTGTCTTTAATAAGGTGATGTGGTAAGGTTGTATATAGTGTAGAGAAGTCATAAGTGCTAATTGATGAAACTTGACCTTTATTGAAAGTTTTATCCAGAACGTCTCCTGAATTTTTTATAGACCAAAATAAATTAATCCCAGAGTTTTCATAAGTTTTATCACAATATAGTTTAACGTGATCTTTAACGGCAGTAAGACAAGAAGTTAAAAGTTTGGAGATGTTTGTTGTGGTGCAGGCACTAGAATTAGAAATAAAGCGAGCCTTATATGGATTTTTATGTAATTTAGGAATCCAGTACATGGTAGGCAGTTTATTTAGCTTATCGTTTACACCAGCCTTGAAAGTAGTGCACCGAGTGATATGTGCGGAAACAACATCAGCCTCAGTAGAATTAACTGGAGTATACAAATTGGTGCTGCCGAGTTCCAGAGATAAAACATTGACGTAATGTAGGCGTCAAACAATAATTACATTATTAGCTGCTTTATCTGCAGGAACTAAAACAAATTTATTATGAAATTCCCGATTTTAAATTACGAAAGGAAAACCTAGGTCTCGGAGGAAGTAAAGAGGGGTTAGCATTATAAAAGTTAATACGTGTATCTATAATTTTTAGAATTGACTTTTTCCAAGTAGAAAGTGAATTTGGGTCCGCATGTTCTCTACGACATCATTTGATACTAAAATCTTCAATGGAGTAGGCGATCTGGGCACGACAGGCATTAAAATCAATAGTTGAAGGTAATCTATATTTAGGACCTTTCGAAAACAAATGCCGAATACGTTTATCAATAATTTCAAAATTACCAGTGATGACATGACCTGCTGAAGCAATGATTACAGGTAACATACGAGTATTCTGTCGGGTGCGTCCGATCATCAAAGAGGATGGACAAGGTCAGCAGGCGGAGAATATCGTCTGTCTAGACCAAGATGACGATGGAGTCCTGTACATCAACAGTAAGGGACGCACACAGACATTCGAAGTTGACAAGGTGTTTGGGGGAGATCTCAACACAGGATCAGGTAAGTGGGGCACACCTGGGCACTGGGTTCTTTGTTTAGTATTTGCCTGTTTTCAGAGAAAATTAAATAATGAATTCCACAGACTTTGACAGTACTGACAAAAATAAATACATGGATAAAGTGAATGAATTATATAGAAATGTTTCGTCTTTATTCATTCTCTCACCATAAAACCTTTTTTTTAACCATTTAGAAAGCAATACATTTAGAAAGCAATAGGGTAAAATGCTGTACACATAGCTGCCTTGCTATTTTTTCAATGACCATTTGATTTATAGGTGGTTTTATATTTCAGGTGTTTGATGAAGTAAAGGCTTTAGTCACATCTTGTATAGATGGGTACAATGTTTGTATATTTGCCTATGGGCACACTGGCAGTGGGAAAACATACACAATGGAGGTAACTACACCCACGGCAATAATTGTGTTAACTATACTGTGAAGGCCAGGACTAGAGTTGTTTTGTTTTATATTTGCGGGAATTTTTTTTCAAAATTGAGCAGTAGGAGGAGGGAATAAAAATAAAACGATTTCATTCTCATTAAACCGTAATTATAATTAAAATCATGAATTGTTTTGAAACAACAAAATTTAACATCAATTCTAAGATCATTAATAAAGAAATTTTCCTATACTGTGTGTTCCGACCTTACAAGTTAATAACAAGTCATAATCCAAATTAAAAAAAAAGTGTGCAATTTTCCATTATTGTGAAAATAAGTTTTAGGCTACACAACTTTTTTTTAAAAAAACCCCGTAACGGATGGAAAAAAATAAAATAAAATTCACGATTTTGACTTATTTTTATTTCAGTTTTGCGAAATTTAGGCTCTCCCGTAAATCGAAAAATCGAAAAAAACTCTGACCTAGCAGCATTTTTAACAGGCGCAAGATGCAGCATTTATTGTTCTATGCATGTCTTATTCATTGAATGAACTCAGAGCTCTGACACAGGAACCCTTGATACCGGAAGAATTATGCAACCAGTTTCGATGACTACTTTTTAGCTTACCTGCGCCATTGGCTCAAAGTTGAGCTATTGGGATCACTTTTTGTCAGTCGTCCTGCGTTAACTTTTGCTTCAAACGACTTCTCAGAAACCGCTTGGCCAAGTTTGACGAAATTTCACTGATACTGAGGTCGATGCCTTTCAATTTTACAAATTAAGTCAATGCGACATCCAAGATGGCTACCATTAACTTTCACATGACATCATCAAAATAATTTGACCAATCAGTGATCAATAAAATAAACATCTCCACATTCTGGTAGGGGGTAAACTCGGTGTTTATATCGTTGACGCTCAACTGACTTTAGGCCACAAAAAAATAATTACGTGGTTCTCATGCCACTTTTTCTGAGAAGAAATGCGGGCGGGCGCATTTTTTTTACAATTTTACAGTGGTCAACAGACACGCGGGCGATTTTTTTTTTATCCAAACTTTAATTCCAATACATGTATTGATGCAAAATATCTCGAAATACAAGTGCAATAACCAGTAAGATCAGCTCATCTCTATTGTCGATTATTACCTTATCATTTCTTCCCGACTTATGCTTCTTTCAATCACACTAAGTCCGTATATTTGTATTAGATCAAGCATGAAATTCAATCGACTCGATGACACCGCCATTATTGCACTTTTGTCGATTAGACGCTTGAATAAATCGCCTGTTCTGTAGCACCTACTAGTTCCAAGCGTCTGACTCTCCTAGATTGATACCCGTACGACTACAACACTGACAAGCTAGCGAGCAGAGCGCAGATAGTCGGCCGCGCACCAGTCTACCCATAAGGAGATTCCCCTGAGGTAGTTGCATGTAAAAACCGGAACGAACTTGGATGAGGAACTTTTTTCTCGAAATTTGGGTAGCGCATTTCCAATTTTTTATTTAATTACTTTTGAGATAAAATCGGCAATGCGGCACCAAAAAAAAGACATGCGGGCTGGCCTGAGAACCGGGTAATTATTTGTTTATGGCCTTAGCCCTTTATACAACTAATTTGTAGAGATAATTATGTTGAAAGCTTTATTTTTTGCGTACAGTTATGTATCTTGTTTTGGTGCTGTCTGATTTTAAAACACGAATATGGGTACATTTAATTTAAATTATGGTCTAATATTTTGATTTTTAGCTCTACTGGCCAAGGGCCAGCAGAGCTTATGGGATGGTGTGTTGTCCGTCGTCGTCCGTCCGTCTGTCGTCCGTCTGTCGTCCGTTAACTTTTCTACAAACGACTTCTCCTCAGAAACCGCTTGGCTAATTTTGACCAAACTTCACCTGGATGATTCTTAGATAAATGCTTTTTAGATTTGTTAAAATTAGGTCAGCGCTACATCCAAGATGGCTGCCATTACCATATATGGTCGAAACCTTAAACAATCTTCTTCTCCAGAACCGCTGGACAGATTTCGACAGTTTTTCTTTTAAAATGATCGCCAACGCCTAGACTATCAAATTTGTTCAAATAAAGTTCCTGGGGTTAAAAATGGCCGTGACCCTGGGGTCAAAAGTTTGTATATTGAGGTTTTGCATGTTTTTCATATAAACATATAGGAAAAAACTTTAAAAAAAATTCTTCTCTGAAACCACAAGGCACAGAGCTCTCATGTATTACATGTAGCATCAGCTTATGGTCCTCTACTAAGTTTGTGCAAATGGTGACCCTGGGGTCAAATTTGTCCCCGCCCCGGGGGTCACAGTTTTACATAGACTTATATAGGATTTTTTTTTAAAAATCTTCTTCTCGGAAACTACAACAGCCAGAGGTTTGATATTTTGCATTTACTATAAGCTTGTGGTCCTTTACCAAGTTTGTTCAAATGGTGACCCTCGGGTCACATTTGGCCCCGCCCCAAGGGTCACATGTTTTACATAGACATGTATAGGGAAAAACTTAAAAAATCTTCTTCTCTGAAACTGCAAGAGCCAGAGGTTTAATTTTTGCATTTGCTATAAGCTTGTGGTCTTCTACCAAGATTGTTCAAATGGTGACTCAGGGGTCACATTTGGCCCCACCTCTGCGGTCACAGTTTTACATAAATGCTTGTATAGGGAAAAACTGAAAAAATCTTCTTCTCTGAAACTGCAAGAGCCAGAGGTTTAATATTTTGCATTTGCTATAAGCTTATGGTCCTTTACCAAGTTTGTTCAAATGGTGACCCTCAGATCACATTTGACCCCGCCCCAAGGGTCACATGTTTTACATAGACATGTATAGGGAAAAACTGAAAAAAACCTTCTTCTCTGGAACCACATGGCACAGAGCTCTCAAGTATTACATGTAGCATCAGCTTATGGTCCTCTACCAAGTTTGTTCAAATGGTTACCCTGGTGTCAAATTTGAACGCATCCCGGGGGTAAACGTTTTTTAATTATTTTTTTTTAATTATTGTTTTATTTTTTTCAATTTCAATTTTTTTTTTAAATATTTTTTTTTAATTGTTTCAATTTTTTTTTTTTTGATTGATTTGAATTTGTTTTTTTTTTTTAATTTTTTTTCATTATCTTTTTAATTACTTTACACTTACTCTAAAATTTCTTGTCGGCGCTACTCATCCTAAATGCCTAGTTTATTTCGACGAAACTTGGCAGGAAGCATCGGTAAGATGTCTAGTTGTGCATATCACGCTTTTGTTCCAGTTCGCTGATTTTTGACGGAGTTATGACCCTTTGACATTTTTATTTTAAATTTCTTGTCGGCGCTACTCCTCTTAAACGGCTTGTTGGATTTCTACGAAATTTGGCAGGAAGCCTCTGACAGTATGAAGTATAATTGTCAAAGCGCAATATATCAATGAAATCTTGGACAATTTCGAAAACCAGCTAGATCTTGTTAGTAATAACAGAGTTATGGCTCTTGATTTGTTGAAAAATGCTATATTGTATTTTCCTTTGTTAAATCTGTAGGAGAAGAGAGCTATATCTAGCTATATCTAGCTATATCTATCTGAATCTATAAGAGCTGTTTTAGCCAGTAGAGCGTCCACAGGCCCTCTTGGGCCTCTTGTTCATGTAGAGATTGAGAATAAAGTCTGAGTATACCCCTTTATTTTTTCTCCTACTGGATATCTCAACATCTCGGAAATTCTAACTAATGACTGGATGTGAAAGTTATGAATTACCATATGGTCAAAAACCTTAAAAATTTTCTTCTCGAGAACTAGTGAACAGATTTTTTCTTTAATAAGGATTGTCGACCCCTAGATTATAAGTTGTACAAATGAAGTCCCTGGGGTCTAAAAAGGCTGCGTCGCGAGGGTTCAAAGTTTGTATATAGAGATTTTGCATGTTTTACAGACTTATATAGGGAAAAACTAAAAACATCTTCTCCTCAGAAACCACTTGGCCAATTTTGACCAAATTGTACATGGATTATACTGAGGTCAGTGCCTTTCAAAGTAATACAAATTAGGTCAACGTTACAATCAAGATGGCCGCCATTACCATATATGATCAGAACCTTAAAACATCTTCTTCCCAAAAACCACTGAACAGATGTTGACAGTTTTTCTTTATTAATGATCACCAACCCCTAGTCTATAAAAATGGTGCAAATGAAGTCCCAGGGTTAAAGGGGTTGATGCACTATTTTCTACTCAGTTTATTTTTAAGGGCTCAGAAAAGATGAAAAAAGCTGAAAGAATTATCAAAATGCCATGAAAAGTAAAGGAGATATGACCTATTGAAAATGTGCAAAGAAACATAAATGAACATTTTTGAACGATGACGTCATCCTGCCTTTTTGCCATATATGGCATATTGATAAAATGTCTTTTAAAGCAAAGAAAATCACTGCAAATGAAAAATAATACTAAAATGTATACATTTTACATCTGTATATTTATTTTTAATCAATTTTCAGTGGTTTTCTTTGCCGCCTCCATTTATGTTGTTTGCACATTTTCAATAGGTAACATCTCCTTCATTTTTCATGACATTTTGAAAATTCGTTCAGCTTTTTCCAAGTTTTTCAAAGTCCTTTTAAATGAATCCTGTTTGAAAATAGTGCATCAAAATTGGCAGCACCCCGGGCTTCCAAAGTTTGTATATAGAGATTTTACATGTTTTGAATACACTTGTATAAGAGAAAAAGTTAAACAATCTTGTTTTCTGAAACTACAAGAGTCAGAGGTTTAATATTTTGCATTTACTATAAGCTTATGGTCCTCTACCAAGTTTGTTCAAATGGTGACCCTTGGGTCACATTTGGCCCCGCCCCAGTAGTCAAATATTTTAAATAGACTTTATATAGGGAAAAAACAACCATAGATTTTCTTTTCTGAAATCATAGTTATACACTCACTGAGCATGAACGGACGAATACAACTATCAAACCAGCATCGACCTAGGGGTTCGCGTCTCCACCCCTGGGGAAATAGCCCTTGGAAAGAGTTAAAACTTGTTTAATATTTTTTCATCTTTTAAAGACCATCAGGTGAGCGATTCGGTGTCATTTTGGGCACTCTTGTTTCAATTAGAATCAAATTTAGTCATGAAATAGTTGTATTCATTTAATAAAGGGAGGTAATTAAAACAAATCATTTTATATCAATATATTTATTGAGGTTTAAAAAAAACACTCACATACTTTTATATTAAAAAAAGTAGACATGTTGACATTTGTTAATGGTTGGTTTAATAGCGTGGTTAGAGGGTTAACGTTTTTTAAAAAAACAACTAATTCTGCAGAAAAAAAGACAACAATACTTTTTTAAATGCAGACAATGAGACATCATTGTAAATAGTAACAACAAAATGGGTTTGTGTTACCAGTTCATGTTTAACAAATATATATATACATTTTTCGAAAATGAATAAATAATACAAAAACACCTTTTTTCCTCTTCAACTTTCATAACTTGTATTCCATATAGTATATTACCACAGTATATCTGCTTTTTCTTCAAAAAGTGTGGATTTATTACAAGGTTTTATTTACAATCCATATTTTCAGCGGTATGTATATTAGAAACGTCTATATGCTGACTAAATTTTGAAAAATAGGCTGCTAAATTTTGTTCATAACAAAAAGTATTAGGTAATTAAACCTTTAAAAAGATTGACTTAAAAAGTGATTGAAAACTCTTCTTGTAACAAAACTTTAACTCAGTATTTGAAATTAATAGACACAAATTAATAATGATATGAATTATGTTCTGGGTTCATAGCAGTTTCCTTGAAAGGCTTTAAAAAGCAAACAATTGAAGATTAATTGTATTCAGGAAGTATACGTTTGTAAGAAGCTTTCATAAGAAAAATGACAAATCAATAGGATCTGCTATTCGTAATGGTTTTTAATGGATTATTGCCCTTTCCCCAGTGCGGGGAAACACCTGTTTTTACTAAAAACAACCTCTAGTATATTAATCTACACACAGTTCTTTACCTGTGTTCTAGTGCATTTCGGGTGATAACTTAGAAACCATATCACCGACACTCATGAAACCTTTTAGGTGAGAGGCGGAACTTTATTATTTTTGGGGTCAGTAAGTCAAACGTCACCATGAATGGAAAACACTTTCTTCACCATTTCTCAACCATTTTTTCAACTAAACCTCTTGAAACTTCACAGGATTGTGTGTCTTGGGACCTAGAATCCTATTATTTTAGGGGTCATTTTCAAGGTGACCTTGACCTTTGAAAAATTATGCAATCATAGCGATTACTTTGAAACCGTTAAACCCACCCGTATGTACCTTTATAGCTACATTGCCCTTGGTAAGACAAGGAAGCTATTGTTTTTCGAGTCAGTAGCTCAAAGGTCAAGGTCACCTGTGATGTAGCATCGCCGTCGGTCCGTTAACAATTTGAACTCAACTCATAAAGTATTACAAACAGAATCATGAAACATCAGACATATACTGCCCATTGCACAAGGATTCTCCTTGGTTTTGCGATTATTAGTTGTCATTAGGTCAAGATCATATTGAGCTCCCACCTATGAAATGCTTATATACAGTCAGGACGCAAGTGGTTATTTTCTTGCGCATCTCCACTCACTTGACAACTGTATAGCAACGTTGAAAATAGTTCCCCACGGAGTACCTCATTGAAAAAACCTTGAAAATCCGCCATTTTGTTGGCTTGAAATGACCGAAAAAACAGAGAAAAAATCGAAATTCTTTTATACGCAGACATTATTGCCACTACATCCTCAACTTCGAATTATTTATACCAATGAACAGAATGTCATAAGTCAAAGAAAACATCAAAATATGTATTGAGTATTTTCAAATCGAGCTTCAAGCATGCAAAAATACAGCGATTTTTACGCCGATGTTGTCAATTCAGTGCTCGAGTTTGGGCCAGAAACACCCAAAATACATATATATAAGTAAATCATCATAAAATGGTGATTTACTTGATTTATTAAAACTTTTTTAAAATAGGGGTAGTGAAGATTGCAAGTTTAAATTTTTTATAGTTATCAAAATTACACCCCTAAAAATAAAAAATGTTTTTTTAATACAAAACAAATTTGTTGATTTGTTATCAGAATTTTAGTTAAATCAACAAATAAACACGAAATTAACAAAATATGTTTTAAACCTCAATACATCTAAATCGGAGACACTCAGCGTTGTACGACTTTAACTTCCAGTATTCGTGTTTCATTCTAATCGAATGAGCACCACAACCAACACATACTTGATATCTTGCAGAAGTGCCTTTTTTACATTTTAGGCACGGTAACACATGACTTTTTTTTAATCTATATTTATGCAAACTGCAATAATTGGAATCTTTTGTTGACTTGCTTTTACATGGGTTATGTAATCCAATTTTAAGAAATTGACAAACATTACTTTCCATTGTCTTTTTGTATATAATTATTTTATATTTAAGAAAAATTATTTTTAATATATAGCAAATAAAGTATGGAAAACGAGGAGACTATAAAAGAATTAATACTTCTGTTTAAAACAGGTGTAATAGATAAGCAAACACTGTCTAATGGTATTAATGCATTAAAACCAAAGGAAACTTTAAAGGTTAAATCTCAAACATTAGACAATTTACTTAAGAGACGACGTGCTAAGAAACAACGTAAACGAGAAAAGCAGAAATATGATAAATTACAAGATGAGCAAAATCAGAAATATGCTAAATCACGAGACAATGTTATAATTGAATTGAAAGAGCTTAATGATAGAACATCTAAAGAAGAATTAAAACTGGTTGACAAACCAATGTGTGGCTATTTTAAAGCATACGAAATATCTGCCGGGAAATACAAAGACCCTCAAAAACTATTCCGTGATAAAAAATCCATTCTTACAAAACAAATAAGCAAAGAGCTGACAAAGATGAATGGATTAAAGTTTCAATTAGGTCTCACTGTAGATTTATTCAAAGATGATGGTGATACCAAAAAATACACCACAGCAGTATTACACAGCGAACAAAATGCAATTTTAACCTCTGAAAAAATAAATGAGTTGTACGATAAATCATCTGCAATTATACAAGAGAGCCTTGAAAGATTTACAAACACAGCATCAGGATTGGAGATTGATCACTGTGTTACGTTTTACTTAAATTTTGCAAAGTATGAACCATTAAAAGGTTCTTCATATATTCCTCTACCTAAAGCAGTAGCTGATAAGAAAGCAATTATAAATGTGAAAAACAATGATGATAAATGTTTGTTCCATGCAATAAATTCTGCTTTAAATCCAGCTGCAGATCATACAGACAGATTATCAAAGTATCCTAGTATAGAGTTTTTGAAGAAAGATAACATTGACTTTCCCACTCCAATTTCTCAAATAACCAAAGTAGAAAAACAAAATAATCTTGCTATTAATGTTTATGGATATACCATAACAGGAAAAAATAAAAAGGTATCTGTTTTTCCATATAAAATATCAGAACAACCAAAAGATATTGAACGAATTAATTTGATCTTAATATCTGAAGACACTGAGGTTGAATCAGAGAACGAAGACGATCCAAATAATGAAGAAGGAATTATAGATGACAACTATAACCCTGATGATTATCCCAACGAACCAAAAACAATAACAACACAATATCACTATTGCTGGATTAAAAATGTAAATAGATTACTTTACGATCAAAACAAACATCATGGTAAAACTTACTTCTGCGATCGTTGCCTTCACGGCTATTCTGGAAAAGTACTACTTACCAAACACAAAGAAGACTGTGATGGAATTAACAAAAATTCTTGCAGATTAGAAATGCCAAAAGAAGGTAAAAATACTGTAAAATTTAAAAATCATCAAAATCAGATGCCAGTGCCTTATGCAATATATACTGATTTTGAAAGTATAATCAAACCGCAATCAATCAAATTTGGAAAGAAATCTGAAATCACAAGTGTGCACGAAGCTTGTGGATTTGGATATCAAGTTGTCAGATATGATGGTAAAACAGAAGAACCTGTTATTTACAGAGGTGAAGATACTGTTGAAAAGTTTTTAAATCATTTGGAATGTGAAAAGAGCAAGATCAATAATATATTTGCTCATCCGAAACCATTAATCATGACACAGCAGAATGAAATAGATTATGAAAAAGCAACACACTGCTGGATATGCGAGAATATAATAGATAAGGATAAGAACTGCAAAGTAAAAGATCACTGTCATTTCACAGGAAAATACAGAGGTGCAGCACATAAAAACTGTAACCTGAAATTAAAAATAAAACCAAACAAAACAACTATCCCTGTTATATTTCACAACCTCAAAGGATATGATAGTCATTTGATTATGCAGAAAATACATAAAATGGTAGGTAATATTACATGCATCCCAAATAATGCTGAAAAATACATATCATTTAGTGCTGGGCAACTTAGATTTTTAGACAGTTTCCAATTTATGGGTACTTCTCTGGCACAATTGGTTGATGCAACAGGTGCACATGATTTTAAAATTACTAAAGATCAATTCAAGCAAGCAAATTTACCTATGCGAAAAGCTATTTATCCAAATGGTTATATAGGCAGCATGGAAACAGAATTACCACCCATAGAAAAGTTTTACAAGAGTTTTCTTGCTGAAGGTATGAAAGACAAAGAAGATACCTTTAAAGATTACTATGAGTATCTTCAAACCGTATGGAAAGAGTTTAACTGTAAAAATCTCCAAGATTATTACAAGCTATCTTTTGAGCCCGCAATTTTACGAAAAGGTGTTTATCCGTATGAGTATATGGACAGCATGGAAAAATTTAATGAAACAGAATTACCGCCAATAGAAAAGTTTTACAGCAGTTTATCAGATGAAAGTATAACCCCAAAAGATTATGAACATGCTCAACAAATGTGGAAAAGGTTCCACTTTAAAACCCTTGGAGATTATCATGATTTATATTTGAAAGCTGATGTAACTTTGCTGGCGGATGTGTTTCAAACTTTTAGAAGAACATGTATGATTTCATACAAACTTGATGCTTTGCATTATTATACAGCACCAGGATTATCTTGGGATGCTTTACTTAAATTTTCAAAAATAGAATTAGAACTTTTGACAAACATCGACAAACACTTATTCATAGAAAAAGGACTGCGAGGTGGGATTAGTATGGTATCAAAACGATATGCCAAAGCAAATAATCCATACATGGATAGTTATAATCCTGATGATGAAAATAATTTCTTAATGTATTTTGATGCAAATAATCTTTATGGATGGGCAATGAGTCAGCCACTTCCATTTTTTGGATTTGTCTGGAAAAATAAAAACAAGAGAGGCTGGTATAACAAACCAAAACCTGGCAGAGGACAAATGCTTGAAGTTGATTTGGAATATCCAAAAAAACTTCATGAGTCTCATAATAACTATCCACTTGCGCCAGAAAAGTTAGTAGTAAAAAAAGAATGGCTGTCTGCTTACCAAACAGATTTGCTAGAAAATAGTATTATGACAGAGCAACTAGTTCCGAATCTTATGGATAAGAAAAAGTATGTGATACATCATAAAAATTTAGAGTTGTATTTATCTTTGGGCATGAAGCTAAAGAAAATACACAGAGTAATGGAATTTAATGAAAAGCCGTGGATTTGAATACAGAACTTAGAAAAGATGCTAAATCACCATTTGAAAAAGATTTTTACAAACTTATGAACAACTCTGTGTTTGGCAAGACAATGGAAAATCTACGTAAGCGAACTGATATAAAATAAGTCAGAACTGATGGATCTGAAAATGAGAAGATAAGAAAAATAATAGCTAAGCCTAACTTTAACAGGCGCATAAAATTCTCAGATGATTTATCAGCAGTGCATGTACACAAAACAAAATTAACATTAAACAAACCAATTTATGTTGGAATGTCAGTATTAGATTTATCAAAACATATGATGTATGATTGGTATTATAATACACTGAAAAAAAGATATGGACGCGATTGTACTTTATTATACACAGATACTGACAGCTTGCTTGTAGATATAAAAACAGAAGACGCATATAAAGATATGTCTGAAATGAAAGATAAATATGACCTAAGTGATTATCCTCAAAATCACCCAATGCACGATGATACAAACAAAAAAGTATTGGGTAAAATGAAAGACGAATGTGGTGGTGTTGCTATAGCTGAGTATGTTGGATTAAGACCCAAACTATATTCTATTTTGAGAGCGGATGAACAACTCATTAAAAAAGCAAAGGGTGTAAAAACTTATGTAGTCAAAACACATATAAATTTTGAAAACTACAAGGATGCACTATTTAACAAGAAAAAATATAATCATGAAATGAATATGATGCGATCAATAAAACATCAAATATACGGCATAACAGTAAACAAAGTTACATTATCACCATTTTACTCAAAAAGATACATCCGAGAAGATGGAATTACAACTGATGCACATGGTTTCTATAAAAACTTATGAATTTGGGTATCAGCAGGAACAATAAGTAATTCTTCTTTGACAAATCCTCTTTGTGGCGCTGGTGCTTTCAAATAATAAACTCTTATACCTTGCGTCACCATATAACTTTTAATCTTGTGAATATCTACACTCCACATTGGATCAGTTGCTCTGCGTCTTCCACCTTCTTGTTCCCCGGGTCGATATAAATATCTTACACTTGCATTCATACATATAGGATCATCTTTTAATGTTTTTGTTTCAACAGGAGGGGGCTTTTTTGTTTTCACATTTATTGCTTTAACAACTTCTGGTAATCTTTTTACCCATTCTCTATTACGTTTTTGTGAATCTATTTCCTTAGCATACTGATAACCAAACAATCTTTCAGCTAATGTTCTGTTAAATCTTTCCACTAAAGCTTGGTCTCTGTGTATTTCTGTTCTGCCCCGTCTGATATTTACTTTGTGTTTTGCCATCAACTGCGATACTGCACCCATAAATTTTCTGCCTGGATCTACTTGTAATAACTTTGGATATTTCAAATGCCGACTGTATATTTTTTCAAATGCTTTGGCAACTTCTTTACTATCCTTGGAAGTTAGTGGCTCTGCTTCTTTATATCTACTCGCAATATCAACCACAGTCAATGCATATTTATATGTCTTGCGGCCACGACCAAAGCCAAAAGTATCATGCGGCAGAAATAACAAATCAGCTTGATGCACTCCATTCTTAGTAGAAACATCAAACCTGGGTCTAATTATTTTCTTCGGCGCAGGTAAATAAATCTGCCACACAGCTTGTTTCTTTAAAAATGCGAATGCCTTTTTTTCACTAACACCAGCCTCTTTTGCTTATTTTTTAACTGCTGTGTAACCTCTCCAAAATCCTTTTGGGCTGTAATAAATCTTTTCCATTTTTTTCTACTAAAGATTAAACTTTATATAACTATAAAGAATGGATATCACAACTGCACAGTTTGATGAACTGCTCGAAGAGCAATATCAAAATAGCACAAAGAAATGGACATACTTGGAACTAAATAAAATATACACTATTACAGATACGAAAATAGTAGAAACTGAATATGGTCCATCCATGGTATTGACATTATTAGACAATGGTGAAGTATGGGCGCCTGGTCATCTCAAAGATAAAATAGAGAAGAGTGCTAAACCACCATATTATATGCGACCACTTGGATTGAAACCATGTAAAAACAACAAAAAAAATAGGTATCATGCATATGACTTAGTCTTTTCAAAGTAAACATACTTAGTCATTCCAAATCTAAAGTAATTATAGTTTTAAACTTTTTTTTATGAAATCAATTTGTACGCCACGAATCCAGTTGCGGCCATGCCCACCACAATAAACGTAATTTCTCTATTTTGTTGATCCAGAGATGGTGTATAGATATCACTCAACTTGGGCTCCGGTTCCAAAAGCAAATGTTTGCCAGTTGTATAATAATACTGTTTCATAGCCTGATCCACATCATCAAAAGTCTGCTCTGCATGATGCTCTTTTTGCAGTTGCTTATTAATAAAATATAATCTCTCTGTTCTTTTTTTATTCCACTCCGCTTGTGCTGCGTTTAATTGTTCCACTGCTTTGTCATGCCTTTGTCTTTCCTCATCTGAATGACTTCCCATTCTTGAAAAGAAATAATTTGAACCGCTAAACGCCAATGCGTTTGTTAATGCACCACCGATCATCATTGCTACTGCACTTGCCATTTTTTTTATATATATTTTTTAAAATTATTTCATAATATCCACAGGAATAATACCTTGCTTAATCAACATATCCTTTGTAGCCATTGCTAACATTATATCCACGGACAGCATCCCAAAATCTACCATATTAAAATCCACTTTAGGTGCTGGTCTTTTTAGTAGTTTTCTGCCAATCTCAGAATATCCAATAGTTAAAAGTGTTTCCACTCCTGCATGATACATCATATTTACAATTTGTTTTCCGTCAATACTTGCTGCCATTTTTTTATATTATTTTTTATATTATTTTTTTAAATAAATTATTAAAAACAATCAAACGGGTCTTTCGGTGCAACATGAACAGCAGCTTGCACAGGTTGCGTAGCAGGTTGCGTAGCAGATTTCTTGTTATAAATATACAAACCCAACCCAGCAATGCCTAATAAAACCAGACACGGTGGAATATAATTTTTGTATACGTTTATTTTGATTTCTGGTTCCTCTTCATCTATTGTTATTTTTGTTATTTGATTTGCAGCATCTTGCTTTGCAGCATTTTGATTTGTAGCATCTTGAAGCAAACGCTTTTTTTTTTTGCCGCTGCTCCTTTTTTTCCAGCTTCTACTCGTTTTGGATTTTTTACTTTTTGTTGTTCAACAGGTTGTGTAACAACAGGTATAACTTCACTCTCTTGATTCTCCATTTATATTATCTGTATTTTTATTTTTATTAAAATCAATATGTCTAACAGTTGTCAGTATTGCTAAGCACATTCCATACCTGTAATCCAACTCACAACAAGCACTTGTCAAAGCATGATTAATAAATGGGTCTTCCTCCAAATCTTCTATCAGTTTTGGTGGATTGGTTACATTAAAATATTTTGATACTCCCATCACATACAAGTTAATAAAAGAATTGCCTAAAGTCTTAGTCATGCTTGCCCCAAGTCTTGCTTCATATCTGCAGTAAAGTTTGTTAATTTCATCTGGTGACATGCCATCTATGTTTATGAGTTGTATGTCCTTACCCAAATATTGACGACTACCACCGCCAGCCACTATGGCTGATAATCTTTCTTTTTTTGTTTCTTGTTGCTTTGATTCATCTGGTTCCGTCTGTTTCGATATATTTTGTAATAGTTCTTCCGCATTCATTTTTATATTATTAATCTTATTTTTTATCTTGAAATAAATATAAAATACAAAACAACTAGCTGCGATATTCATGCAACTAGTAATTGTTAGTATTATTAATAGCATTGTTATTAACATGCTATTTTTTCTATTAACATTATTAATTTGCTGCAAGCATTGCTATTAACATTACTAATTTGCTATGAGCAATGCTATTAGCAATACTATATTCATGGTCAGTATTGCTATTAACATTGCTACTTTGCTGTTAGTATTACTATTAGCAACAGTTGTAAAAAAAAAAGGTATTATACCTGCGGATATTATGAAATAAATATATTTTGTAATAATAAAAAAATATTATATAAGAAAAAATGGATTTGAAAATAACAGACGGTGAGATTAGTGATTATGACAAAAATAAAACAGCACTGGAAATTATGACAAGAGATGACGATGACGTAAAATGTTGTATATGTGTTTCAGAAAGTAAGTTTTTACAAACGTATGCAAAAGGTGCACAGGAAACGCCTGTAATTTCTGTGACAAAGGACGGCGTAGAATATTTTATATGTGAGCCAAGAGGGTATGTTTTACAAGCCCCGAAAAACATGAGTAGTGATGTTGTACCGATATTGGTTAGTGCATTGAGTCTATGGTTTATATGGGACACTCTAGTTTTTATTTTTGAAAAAAATTATTCAACCCAATAACCAGTTGGTTGGTCAGTTCTCAAAATTAACTTGGAATATTTAGTCTTAGCTAAAGCTTTTCTTATTCTGGTTCTCTCTTCCAGCGTTGGAATAACATCATTTTCTCTCAAACAATTTTCATAACTATCTCTGTCTTTGGTGTAAAATATACACAACCATTTTGCTTGCTCTCTCAAATCTTTCAATACAGAATTATATCTCTGTGATATAACCCACACTGATTGTTTGGCGTGACGTCACGACCAGAGAATGCCAACTCTGACAACATATCTTTTTTCTTTGTTAATTCTTTTGTGGCGGAGCAATCATCAATGATGTAAAATGTGGGCTGGCCAGCATATCTTTTGAAAAATAAACGCAACAGTTCTTGTAACATTTCTTTGCCTTTGCTAACGGGATTGACAATTATTATTTTTTTATCTTTTGGATGTTTTACATCACCTATCCAGGATCTATTTTTATAAGCCTCGTTCCACTCTATAGTTGGACACAATATAATTATATGTTCAAAAACTCCAACATACTCTTGTTCAAGTATGTCAAGAACAAACTCTGTTTTGCCGCAGCCTGTCTGACCACAAATAATTGCACTGTGTGAATATTTAGGATATTTTTGTTGTAAACTAGTATCGTACTTCTTTGAATCTTCCATCTTCGAAATTGATTTGCGCATCTTGTATTATATATATATAAATATTTAAAGTTTGATCTGCATCTGCTTTTTTATTTATTAATATCGTTATGCCTTCACTGCCGTTTTCTATTCTTCTTTCACTGCCGTATAATAAATTGTCCTCACATGTTCTAAAACATGTAAAAAAAAAAAAAATCTAGTGGGGGGGGGGGGGGGGGGGGTGAGAGGCGGGTGCAGGTGGGGGTGAGGGGCGGTGAGGGGGCAACATATATGTGTAAGAATTGACAAAAGCAACACAGAAATATGTAAAAAAAAAGTTTCAAGTGGGGGTGGGATGTGGGGGAGAGCTGGGGGAGAGGCGGGAGTGTTTTGGGGTTTGGGTGGGGGGGGGGGGGGCAACATATGTGTGTAAGAATTGACTAAAACAACAAAGAAATATGTAAAAAAAGGGGGGTGGGGGGCGGGGAGGGTTGCAACATATATTTGTAAGAACTGACAAAAGCAACACAGAAATAGGTAAAAAAAAAAGAAAAAAGTTTCAAGTCTGGGGCGGGGTGCGGGTGGGGGGAGGGTGATGGGGTGAGAGGCAGGGGGGTGGGGTGGTGGGGGCAGGGAGGGTTGCAACATTTATGTGTAAGAATTGACTAAAACAACACAGAAATATTAAAAAAAAAAAGATTCAAGTGTGGGGTGTGATGGGTGGGGTAATGGGGTGAGAGGCGGGGGGTGTGGGGGGGGGGGGGTGCGGGGAGGGTTGCAACATATATGTGTAAGAATTGACAAAAGCTCACAGAAATATGTGAAAAAAAAAAGTTTCAAGTCTGGGGCGGGGTGGTGGGGGAGGTGATGGGGTGAGAGGCGTGGGTGGGGGGGGGGGGGGGGGGGGGTTGCAACATATATGTGTAAGAATTGACTAAAACAACACAGAATTATGTAAAAAAAAAATAAAAAGGTGTGGAGGGGAGTGGGGGCGGGGGTAGGAGGGGGGGGGGAGGAGGGAGCCCATGACCCAATATGGGTGAAGTAATAAGATGCATAATGCTATAACAAATCCCAAACCAAAATTATAGATATATACATGCTTACATGCAAACCTAGATCTGCATTTATTGCACATTTTATGGGCCATCACAATTTGGGTTCCATGGGAGCCCAGGATTTCCAGAAAACAAAATTACTTATCCAACCCTTTACAACATACTATAAGGGAACTAAGTTTCAAGTCTGGGGCGGAGTGCGGGTGGGGTGAGGGTGATGGGGTGAGAGGCAGGGGGGTGGGGTGGTGGGTCCAGGGAGGGTTGCAACATTTATGTGTAAGAATTGACTAAAACAACACAGAAATATTTAAAAAAAAATTCAAGTGTGGGGTGTGATGGGTGGGGTAATGGGGTGAGAGGCGGGGTGTGTGTGTGTGTGGGGGGGGGGGGGGGTGCGGGGAGGGTTTCAACATATATGTGTAAGAATTGACAAAAGCTCACAGAAATATGTGAAAAAAAAAAGTTTCAAGTCTGGGGCGGGGTGGGGGGTGGAGGTGATGGGGTGAGAGGCGTGGGGGGGGGGGGGTTGCAACATATATGTGTAAGAATTGACTAAAACAACACAGAATTATGTAAAAAAAAAAAAGGTGTGGAGGGGAGTGGGGGCGGGGGTAGGGGGGGGGGAGGAGGGAGCCCATGACCCAATATGGGTGAAGTAATAAGATGCATAATGCTATAACAAATCCCAAACCAAAATTATAGATATATACATGCTTACATGCAAACCTAGATCTGCATTTATTGCACATTTTATGGGCCATCACAATTTGGGTTCCATGGGAGCCCAGGATTTCCAGAAAACAAAATTACTTATCCAACCCTTTACAACATACTATAAGGGAACTAAGTTTCAAGTCTGGGGCGGGGTGCGGGTGGGGGGAGGGTGATGGGATGAGAGGCAGGGGGGGGGGGGGGGGTGAGGGTTGCAACATATATGTGTAAGAATTGACTAAAACAAGACAGAAATATGTAAAAAAAAAAAAAAGTGTGGAGGGGAGTGGGGGCGGGTGTAGGGGGGTGGGGAGGAGGGAGCCCATGCCCCAATATGGGTGAAGTAATAAGATCCATAATGCTATAACAAATCCCAAACCTTGCTTACATGCAAACCTAAATCTGCCTTTATTTCACATTTTATTTGCAGAAGACAAAATTACTTATCCAACCCTTTACAACATACTATAAGGAAACCAATTCCAAAATTTAGTTCAGCTAGGACAAGAAATGTAAGAGATATAGACCTGTAAACACAGCTTACACGCAAAATTTGATGTGAAACAGACATATTTTAAGGGCTATCAGAATTTGGGTTCCATGGGAGCCCAGGGGTTACAGGAACCAAAATTACTTAAGCAGCCCTTACGATAATGTTATAAGGAAGCTAATGGCGAAATTGGGTTGTGCTAGGGTAAGAATTGTAAGAGATATAGACTTGTAAACACAGCTTACACGCAAAATTTGATGTGAAATGGGACACATTTTATGGGCTATCATAATTTGCGTTCCATGGGAGCCCATGGGTTACAGGAACCAAAATTGCTTATGCAGCCCATAAGATAATGCTACAAGGAAGCCCATGAACAAATTTGGTTGTGGTAGGATAAGAAATGTAAGAGATATAGACTTGTAAACACAGCTTACACGCAAACCTTGATGTGGGACGCCGACGCCGACGCCAACGCCGACGCCGACGCCAACGCCGACGCCGGGGTGATTACATAAGCTCTCTTATTCTTCGAATAGTCGAGCTAAAAAGTAATGATACTACTAGTGTAAAAACATTTATTCATATATTTGATCATACAATTAAACCCATTTTGACATATGCAGGGGAAATATGGGGAATAGTCAACTTGAATTCTAAATACGTTACACAAAATCATTATAATTTTAATATGTCATTTAAAAATTTCCAGTGTAACAAACTTCATTTAAAAGCTTTAAAATATATTCTAGGAGTACACAAAAAATCAACTAATGATGCAGTTTTTGGTGAAACTATCCTTTGTGATATATTAACTCAGTCTACCAAATATTATCAAAGCCTTTTTTCTTCATCTCCTTCATCACTGTTACATTATGCTTTTAAAGAATCTTGCTCATGGCATGGGAAGGGTAAAAAGGGTTGGGTTTCAAGCATGTTTTGTTTTAGAGAAAGTGAATATGAAAGTTTTTCAGCCCCTATTTTGACCAAGTCAAGGGCCATAACTCTGTGGTTCTTGGCCCAAAATAAAACCATGTGCGCATTTTCACCTGATCAACATTCCTGTAAAGTTTCGCGACAGAGGGTTAAATAGTTATGGAGGATAGCGCGACACAAGTTTTTGGGACGTACGGACCAACATTTGTTCGGACAGACGGACAAGTGCGAATCTAAATGGCCCCCCAAGTTGGGGCATACAAAATACTGGCCTAATTGCGTAACTGATATCAGTCAATGAGAACGTGAGCAGTAAATAATCTATTCTTGCTCTGTCAATGACCACGAAGCATTGGGAAACAGGTCCTTAACCTGCTAAGCACGACTATAATTGACTTTGCATCCACTGTACACAATGTCCAGCTGCTGATCAGTCATTTTTCCCAAAACACCCCTTTGTCACATAAATGGAATGATCTTAATACAAAGAAAGAACAGTCCATTATATATATATGTAGGGGGTTAAGGGTTAATAAATAAAAGTATTCCAGAATAAGCGATCTGGTTATAATCTATGGATCTTCTTTTTTATATAACAATTGAATACAATTCAGGTACTGAACTTTGGGATGTTCTAGTACAATATCTGTGTCATAAAATTATATCAGAATACGATGTGAGTTTATCTTTCAAGTGTTAAATTATAGCTTGAAATGTGTACACTAGTTCTATAAATAGACCCGATATCTATAATAAGTTATATTTCTACGTAATTGGACACGGGTAATATTATAGAACAACATGTGTATGCTGTATATCTACCTAGCATCTATCTTCCTGTTTGTATTTTTATGAAAATCAAGATCTCAGATGACAAAGGCTTCAGGTGACTAGTTCATAATTTAGATAATGAATATAGTGATACTACTTTAACTTTTGGAAAAGGTTCTGTATGTGCAAAGTATACTGTAACTAACAGTTCAATGGTGTAAATAATAGAGTTAAATAACAAAAAAATGTCAGTTAAATAAGTTAATAGACAAAAATGTCAGTTCCTGGTAGGAAAGCTGGTAGGAGTGTGGAATCAGAGGAGGAGTTGATAATTTTCTGTGAGCCGTGTAGTGATGAAGTTCAGCAGCTACCCGCCTCGGGATTTTGTGTGGATTGTTGTGAATATTTGTGTGATACATGTTTTACGCATCATTGCACGGCCAGGCCTTTTAGACATCATGTTCTACAAGACCGGAAAACCATGCCAAGAAGCAAACCCCAGACCAAAACCATAGACGCATCAGTAGACAAATGTCCTCAACATCAAGGTGAGGTTATTACATTTAACTGCAGGTCACATGACCAGCTTGTCTGTGGAACGTGTATCGCTATTGACCATCGAAGTTGTGACGGTATCAGTTATGTAGAAAAGGAGTATGAAGAATTAGAAAAGAAACTCGCTGACCTCGGACAGAAAATTGATAGCGATACAATAACAACCAAGCAAAATGTTACAGATACAGACAAATATTCGTCAGAGGCAATATAAAGCATTGGGCAGTTTAGAGCAGAAATAACTCACTTTTTAGATAAATTTGAACAAGACGTTATTAATGAAGCTAACAGGATAAGAGAAGAAGATCAGGAAAACATGATCTCAATTTCTACCAAATTAGACGACATGAGAAGTGAAAACCAGTCTACTACAACAAATCTTGATTATTTACACAAAACTAAACAAAATGGAAAGCTGTTTCCAGCTATGGACAAAACCAAACTTGAAATGCAGAAATTAGAGGATCATCTTACGCAGATACAGACTGACAACAAGATTAACATGTACCGGTTTGAGCCAGAGAAACAGATACAAGATTTGATGGAAAACCTGACCACACTGGGGAGTCTTTCTCTGATGAATAAGCCAAATGACACCAACATTACCCAACTGAAAGAAAAAGACGAAAGCAAAACAACGCGAACATCAGAGATATTCAATGACAGCAAAGCCACACAAACAGAGATCCCAAATTACAGCCATGTGACACAAACAGAGATCCCAAATTACAGCAAAGCATCGCAAACAGAGAAATCTAATGAAAGCAAAGTGACACAGACAGAAAACACCATTGACAGTAAAACTACACAAACAGAGATACCAGTACCCACAACAGCGACACACCAAACAGACATCGATGTCAAATCAGCCAATGACCAGTCAGACTGCTGGATCACGGGAGCAGCCCTTCTTCCTGACAACCAACTTGTCATTACTGACTTTAACAACTTTAAAGTCAAAATAGTGGATACAAAACAAAACAGAATTACGACTGAAATACAACTGCCAGTTCAACCATGGGGCATAACAAAGGTGGCCAACACCAAAGTTGCTGTGACTCAGGGAAGTAAGATCCAGTTTGTGTCAGTAGTATCCCATACACTGTCAAAAGGTCAAGAGATAAAGGTCAGTGTCTTTTGTTATGGTATAGAACATAATGACGGGACACTGATAGTGGGATCTTCTAACCCAGTTAAAGTGGAAATAATCAACATGACCGGCACCGTGTTGAGAAGCCTGATGAATGATACCATTAATAAACAATTGTTTGTTGATCCGGGCTACATGGCCATCAGTTCAGACAAGACAGCCCTGTACGTGTCTGATAACAAAAAGCATACCGTAACATGTATGGCGATGGACGGTACCGTAAAGGCAGTCTACAAGGACGATAACCTGAAGAACCCACGTGGTCTGGCTATAGACAGGACAGGGACAGTGTATGTCTGTGGCTGGGGTTCCGGTAACATCCACCAGATTACAGCCCAGTGCACCAAGATACAGATACTACCGAGACAGGACCATATATTGTCTCTGCCATCCTCCACCACTTACTGTGATAGGGAGGACAAACTATACATTGGAATGTATGAACAAAATGTTGTTAAAGTGTTTCAGTTGAAATAAGAATTTGAATTAGTTGCATCTTTAAAGGGACACATGGCATTCTTGAAGTCATTATCAAGCATTAGAATCCCGATTTATTAATCCAGTATCATTTTGACTTTAAATCTGCTTGCATATATTTAAATACAATTTTGAGTTTTCAACTTTTCTCCGTTATTCTACCATAGCTTTGAATATATTATTGGTGAAATGTAATCAACAGTTAATATTATGCAAAAACAATCTGCTTTGTACTATTCTTGTAATTATTATTAATGACTGAACAAATGCAATTTTTGTAGAAAACAAACGTGATGCCACGAGTTTTTAAAAAAATCAAGATTGCCGTGTGTCCCTTAATTCTATCATAGAGTGCTAATTGATTAAACACATTGAGGGGTGAATATTGTAACTAGTGATAAATAAAGTACAATATACAACAGTTTTGCCTTCACCCCTCATAGCATCATAGAGTGCTTATTGATTAAACACATTGAGGGGTGAACTATTGTAACTAGTGATAAATAAAGGACAATATACAACAGTTTTGCCTTCACCCCTCATAGTATCATAGAGTGCTAAATGATTAAACACACTGAGGGGTGAACTATTGTACCTAATGATAAATAAAGGACAATATACAACAGTTTTGTCTTCACCCCTCATAGTATCATAGTGTGCTAATTGATTAAACACACTGAGGGGTGAACTATTGTAACTAGTGATAAATAAAGGACATCTCTGTATCTGTCTGTCTGACCGGACAACATATTTGCCTTCACCCCTCGAAATGCATTTTTAATGACAGACAACTAAAGGATGTTGAGCAAGAATCAAGAATTGAAAGAACAAATTTAGTATTGGTGTCATAGCAGTTTTCAGCATATTTATTGATCTTTTCCAAAATAATCCATTTAACGAGTGTTATTTTTTTCATTATTATTTCCATATAAAGCTTAGCCGTTCCCAAAAACTAATCATTAATTTGATAACCAACTAGTCACATGTAGAATTCAGATTTCTGGTAGATTCTGTGATATTTTTTCAAAGAAGAGTAATAAAATCCTGGAACACCTAAGCAGCTTAAAATACAAATTGTTGCATCAAATTTATGAACATATGATACTTAATATTCATTAACAAGAGTGCCACCTAATGGGATATAATATGCCTGTTTGCTAAGGTTTTTATTTGAAAAGCAATATATATGTATCTGCTCGAGTTTGGGCCAGAAACACCCAAAATACATATATATAAGTAAATCATCATAAAATGGTGATTAACTTGATTTATTAAAACTTTTTTAAAATAGGGGTAGTGAAGATTGCAAGTTTAAATGTTTTTATAAGTTATCAAAATTATAAAATGTTTATTTAATACAAAACAAATTTGTTGATTTGTTATTAAAATTACATTCAAATTAACAATATTTTGATCATGAATACAAAGGTGGTGGATCGTACTCATACACATTACTAAAACAATTTATTACACACTTTTTAGACTTTTTTGTAAGGTTGCCATTGCTTCCTTTCTTCCCTGCTCTACTAGTTCTTTTTTTTTGAGCTTCACTTATTTTAGCATTTTTTTGTTTTGTGTCCTGTTTTAAACTATAATATTTATCTAACTCATCCAAAATCAACTTGAACTCTTGATCAGATATTTGTGCATCACTCAACGCTTTTGATATTAACTGCTTTATACTAAAGTGAAAAGTGTTCTGGATTAGTTAATTGAGATGCTAATTTAAATGTTTGATAACCACTTCAAGATTGCCATGTGCCCCTTTAACATCAGATGGATAAGATTTATATTTTGAAAGATTCCAGTGAATGTGTCCCCAGAGGTTAGAGCAATGACATGGTAAGCCGGAGGCCCTGTGGATCGGTTGAGGCACGATTTTGTTCACCATTCATTACGCTAAATTGTAAAAGGAAAACTAATGTTTCTTAACATCCGCATCTCTGTATCTGTCTGTCTGACCGTGTACATTATTATGTATAACCAGTATGTGCAATACTGCTTTTGAAATTGAAAACAAAAACAAATAAACTGGAAAGAATCGACATAACAGTGTACTGTGTGTTTTTTTATCTTCCATTCAAAAGATCAAGACATATGTTGCCTTGATGATAGCCTTCTGAACTATTGTTTGAGCCAAAGGTTATTTGGACTTTTCAGATAAAATGTAGCTAGTACCTAAATATGTTGTATATCAGTGAAACATACATTTTTAGTAGATAAAAATACATTGCATTTCAAAATCGGTTGAGAAATAAAAAATTAATGTGTGCAAAAGCCGTTTTTGATGGGGCATTTTCAATGCCAAATTCTGCTGCATGAAAAATTTGAAAACTTATTTTTTTCATGATGTTTTATCTAAAAATGGTTTTAAATTGTTGGATATTTGAAAGGTTTACAGGCTAACTGAAGTTATTTGAAATTTCTTAATTGGAGTTTCTACGATAGAATTTGCAGCAACTCTGCAGTTCAGGGTGAGAAGGTTCTAGGCCCATTTTCCATATTTTATCTCAATGTACATGGAAGATGAGCCTGGCATGTTCATGCCTGTTAGGCGCCATATAACCTGTTCATGTGTTGGTGCGCCTTAAAACCCCAATTCAATTCCAATTCAATTAATTTTCTGCTGTCCCACTAACAAGGAATATTTGCATGGGAAATGTCCCATCAAAAAATCATTCGGGCTGTAAACTTTATATTTCTCAACCGATTTTCAAAACTAAGGTAATTTTTATTTACCACTGAAAGGGCCAGTTCTAATGATATATAATTCATGTACATATTATTTAAATTGCTCAAGCTACTGCAGAAATAACTTTGGCTGAAACAAGCGCCCTAAACGATAGGGGCTGTTTGTAGGTAAATCCACAAACAACAGCTCGAGTGGAAACGAAGAAAACTAGAAAATGTGCCCATGGGACAGGTATGCTCCCGCTAAAGTTAACACTGTCAGTTGCAGAAAACAAATAAAGTATGTAAGTATGTCAAGGTCATTCTCATCGCCTTTTTACGGAACATGCTGCTGTCGTGTTGATGTTAGTTTAAACAAAGTTTAAAAAAGTGCGAAATATCGTCTAAATAAACCGAGTATTAAAAGTAGGTCAAGGTCATTCATATTTGCCTACTTGTGATGGGAACCTAATGTCAATGATGTAAGAGTGTCTGAAGTTTGAAAGCTGATAGGCTTTTGGTATCTAAATGATGGACTTAATAAAATACTTTAATGTAAATTAACAAAGTGCAAAAATAGGTCAAGGTCATTCATACTGACATATGTTTGCAGGTCAAGGTCATTCAGATTGACTTATTTTTTTGTAGGAACATGGATGAACTGTAGAAGTATAAAATTGTTATGCCTTTTGGTATCTGAGAAATGGCCATAATAAACAAAAACTTTAATGTAAAATTAAAAAAAAATGCAAAAGGTAGGTCAAGGTCATTCATATTGACCTACTTTTAATATGGAAATAATGTTGTCATAAATGTTAGAGTGTATGAAGTTTGAACTTAATAAAATACCTTAATGTAATTAACAAAGTGCAAAAGTAGGCCAATGTCATTTATATTGACAAACGTTTTATTTGAGGATACTGCTGTCATACAATCATACAGATGTTAATGTGTATAAACGTTTGATAGATGTAGTGCTTGTAGTATGTGAGGAATGTAAATAATATATATAAAAAAACACAAGTTAACAAACCGCGGAAAGTAGGTCAATGACATTTATATTGACATACTTCTGGTAAGAGCATCATGCTGTCATCAGGTTGTATGAAGTTTGAAAACTATGCAGAACAATATAAACCTCCTATTGGTTAAAAGGCGGAGGGACTATAAACCTTAAAACTTCACGCACGCACATAGAGAATAAAACATTTATGTAAAACTTTAACAAAGTGCAAAAAGTCAGACAAAGTCACTCACACTGTTATGTACATTATAAACGTGCGTACATTTTGGAAACTACGCTTTTTGGTGTCTGGGAAATGGACTCCTGGAATTGACCACAATCTTGAATGTAAAACGAGTCCGTGCGTACATCCGTACGGACGGATGGTCGGACAATGCCTCCACTTTCGTGATGAAAAGAGTAGTTCACAAAATATCCAACTTTACATAGAATCACGAATGTTTATATGTTTGTACATATTTACGAGTCTGGTTACTTATTAAATCAGTTAACCTGTATAAATATTTTTTTGCTTCACTTGAGATGCATCAGCATACGAAGGTAGATAATTGGTACAGATCTGTGCAATTCCAAATTATGAGTTATCTTTCTTTTGAGGACCAGTAAATTACTGCTGGTACACATTTGCCGTGAAAACGGAAAATGGCGTTCTAGAGTATGTGTTTTGCTTTGTATTTTCAGTTTCCTAAGTAACCTACCAAACACACATAATCGCTACCTCCCTCCCACCCCAGTCATCAAACTCAAATCCTTTATCCACCCCTTGTTGATTTGTTGGCGGCGCGCGCCCTCTATATTGATGATGCATCATTATTGCATACCGGACAAGGATATCCGCCATTTTACCAGGGCTAGATATTTCCATCTCACCTAGGGTCGAGATAAAATTCACGCGCGCCAACATCCGGTATGCAGAAAAACATGCAAAACGTTAGTAGCTGGCGTCGTCGACGCACAACATGTCTCTGATATGCAAGAAAAGAATCTATCATGGGTATTTGGTTCAGACAGGGAATTCCAACTCTCGGTAGATGTGTTTTAATCGGAATAAAAACACTTTTACCTCGGGTTGGAATTTCCTATCTTCACCGGATTCTAGTATCATCTCTCGTGTTTGGCGCTTGGAATTATGGGGGGGGGGGGAGTAGTCTGGTCAAACATGGCGGCCCCCATCACGCAGGACACGCCAGTGAAGACGATATTCAACAATGACATGAGTGGGGTGCTGGGATTTCAGCCGGAATATTTTTCTTTTCATTTCTTTAAAGCCGGGATTTTTATTTCGCCTAGTGCACTGGCCAGAATTATTTTTTTCAACTTGATATCCAGATTTTTTTTTTAAAGTTTTTCTATTCGTAGAATAAGAAGAGCTGTTGTAGATCTACCCAACGTTTGCGTCGACATTGGTTTTCAGTTTTAGTAACTAAAAAAAATAGTCCAATTATTTCAGCAACCACTCGACAGTGAAACTTGAAATATGTCATCAGTACCAACAATGACACTGGTAGACACATGTTCTATAACTCTGTATTAGCATGAACCTTTTCTTACTTTGAATTTCTGGTTTAAATGTTCTTTTTTGACAAGTCCATATATTGTAACAACTGAAAGTCGTACATCAACAATCAGTTAAGCTTGGAATAACACGGGCGCTAGTAGACACATGTTCATATTAACTCTGTATTGTATTTAAGCAAAGTTATGTTTCTTTTTCAACTTAAAAAATCTGGTTAAAGTTTTTAGGCAAGTCCTTGTATGTCAACAGGTGATTGTTACTTTTTATACAACTTCAGTAAAGCATGGATGCTAGTAGACACATGTTCCATAACTCTGTATTGCATTTTAGCAAAATTATGGCCCTTTTTCTGGATAAATATTTTCTGTATTGTATTTTAGAAAAGATGTAGCTCCTTTTCGACTTAGAATTTATTTTATGGCAATCCGTTTATTTTAATACCCACTAGCCATATATCTCTCAAAGGAGCTTGACAAGTGTCACTCAGAATCATCAAGGACACTTACAGACGCATGTTTCATAACTTTTTATTTCGTTTTAGCCAGATGATGTTTGTTTTTTCAACTTAGAATTTAAGTTTTTTAAGCAGCTTCATATATTTCAATGAAACTCACTGCATACATCCAATAACAATGGCAAGCCTGTAATTGTCATTAGCCCCATAAACGCCCACACCTTCTTTTGGTTTCTCTTCAGTTACCATGTCTGCATCCTGTTCTATTCCACCCACCCTCCCTCATATTCATTCTGGGGGTATTGAAGGTCTTTCTTCGATATTTGATATATGTTTATTGACTAATAGTGTTGCTCCGATTAATCGATTTGATCGATCATCAATCAGTTATGCCTTTGATCTGATTATTCGATTAAAAATGTTCATGATCGACTTTACTCGGTTATTGAAAATTATGGCTTGTTTCATTCTCTTGTACTAAAGTATACAAAAAAATAAAGTGAGTTATATTTGTGCAACAAGTAATCACATATTTATAGCGGTTATCACAACATTTTTTTTTAAATATATATGTTGGTCAGTTTTATTCTGTTCCTTTATTACCAGAACATACTTGATTATTTTCTTCACTTTTGTCTGAAAAAGGCTTACACTTGTCTTTTATAGCAGCCATGTTTAATCGATTAATGATCGATCATCGGTCGGTTAAATATTCAGATAATCGATCATGAATTTTCAGCCGATTCCCAACACTACTGACCAACACCTCCGCGCACCCACTACACACTCACCTCACCACCACCTAAACGCCACAATTAAGACTTGACCTTGTGAATGAACTGGCACCATTGTTGATGAGACAGAAGTGTCAGTGGCCTTGTTTAAAATTTACTTTGAATAGTGGAGCATGCTGTCCTTTTGACAACTCTTGTTTAATATGGATCTTTACATATATGTTGGATGGAACTCCATATGCTAGTTTTAATCTTTAGTTATGCTTGTCATTGTCTGCTTTCTATGTCTTTTTCTCTTCTAAATTACTACCATGACCACTAAATACCTCTTTCATTACTACCATGACCACTAAATACCCCATGTATTACTACCATAAGCTATGCATACTACATTTATTATTACCATGACCACTGATATCATATTTAATATTTATTAATAATGAATGTCAAACACCAATGTTAAATACTGTTATTTTCCCATTTTTGTAATATCTCATATCGCTTGTAATGTCTCCGTGGAGTGAGTCGCTGAATGATAGTATTTTTTGTGATGTCACCCCAGTATAATTTGTGCTGTCTTATGATTGTGAAGTCAAAGCAATGTCCTATGCTGAACAGTGTATGTATATACATATGCAAATAAAAATCAGTGAACATTTACTAAAATGGCGAACACAGTTTGCACAACCTTCTGAAGATGATTTGAAAATTTTACGCATGAGTTCACAGCTGAAGATTTCGGAAGAACACAAAAGAACCATCCGCAGAAATTTATTTTCTTGCTAGATGCTGAGAATAGTGATTTAGAGCTGACAGATTAGTAACAATGTTTTCTCCTGTTTTCAAAGGAATATTTAGCAGGACAAAATTTCTTTTTCAAACATATTTTTCAGTATATTATAAAACAAATAACCTTAGAAGGTTTACAAATATTCACCGTCACCCTCACAGGATTGCAATATTTACATACTACCATGACCAATGTATAACACATTTAAGCCATTATTTTTTATTATTTGTTTTACGAACTATCAAGACAGAGAATTGTTGTAGGTGGAAGGGTAACAAATAATAATAAGAATTTGGTAAAGCATAGTTTAATTATTTTAATTTAAAGGTAGGGAATGAAATGTTCTATTAAAATCTGGGAGGAGGTAAAAACTATCAAATTCCCTATGGAAAAATAAAATGTTGTTTTGTGGTAGGAGGGTTCATAAAACAAATTTATATCAAAAAAGTAATGGCCTTATTACAACCATGACTTATGAATACCACATTAATTATAACCATGACTTTATATGAATATCACATTCATTACTACCATGACCAATGTATACCAAATTTACTACCATGACCACTTTATAACACGTTATACAACACATTTACTACCACCATTGCCAGTGTATACCACATTTATCACATTTATAACTACCATGATTAATGTATACCATATTTATTACTACCATGATCTATGTACATCACATTTATTACAACCATGAATACTATCACTCACAGTCTTCTAGTAGTGACTGTAGTATTATTTTTACTGGTCCTTTGGGACCAACGAGCCCAATATAGGTGGCTTTGAAGTAGAATACCGCTTAAGCCGGTGCTAGGGGGCGTGAGAGGTGTTGCTTCTTTCATTACTTCTCATGAACAGACTCAATAAAACCGAGTCTGCTGCTTTATCGGTATTTATTCTAAACTCATTTCAGCTTGAGATTTCGATAAACTTCTGAGCAGAAGCTGTGGATGTAGCCAGATTGTGGTTAAACATTTTCATGTCGAATCCAGTGGCTAATGGAGTAGATCTACATTTATCATAGACTGAATAGGGAGCCAGATTATTTTTTTCCTCTAATTGGGCCCCCCACCCCCACAGAAATCAAAATGGTCGGTACCTTATATATCCCCATAAGTGTGACATAGCGCAAGATGTGCTCCATATATTTGTGAACACTCGCCTGAACGTTGTTTTGTCTAAACGTTTGTCGTTGTTTCAAACATTCCATGAAATAATGACTTTTTCTTCCCAAACACAATAAATTGCACAGAAAAATTCAAAAGTTAACCAAATCGCATTGTACAGTATTCCGTGAGGTAAAGAACACTCTCCTACCCAATGTTTTCAAGTTTATTTGGTATCTGTAAAATCCAGAATGACTTTGTAGACGTATTTCGGTCATTTCTTTATAACGCCCGTGATGTGGTGGAGGTACGCTAAAACGAAGTAACGCTTCAGGTCATGTAGCATTTTAAAGAACCTCTTTTTTTCATTTTTCAAGCACACACACACGTTCTTATCGTCCGAATGTTTCAGCATTTGCTAGCTTACCCTTTTAACGCTTAAACTGGATACACTGGAAATTCTCTCTCCCTTGTTTACGTTCTTCAAAATGTCATAGACACGAACATGCCTACTTCTTTTAGAGAACATGTTCTGGAGCATTTCTTATGAACGATTCAGTTGTTGTATCGCATTTTCGAAGTAATAAAAGAGGCATATATGTGGTATTTTTTTCATCGACGACGGCGATGAAGGCGATGAAGTTGATGCATTTTTCTCTGTTTCACTTTAAGAATATGCCATAGAACAACCAAGCTTGGCTGATATTTGTATAATTCGTAAAAATGTAAAGGTATTCCATAACCTGGTGGACAGTGACCCACTGTGTCAATGACAAGGCATATAAAAGGCGGATCCAATACCTCCTTTCACTGCCTGAACATTTGATAAATTCAATCAGTTACCTACTGATCACTGCTCTGTGACTGCGAGTTTTTCATTCAATTGCCCCCCACCGAAGCTCGAAAACGCGACCATCAGTTGCTCCCGTAGTCGAACGCTCTAACCGTTCGGCCACGGCGGCTCTCTGAACAATGCAATGCTTTAGACTAATGACCATCACATTGACATTAATTTTGTTGTTAACTCGATTGTTTCTACCGCCGTTTTCTTTTATCAAAATTCTTGTCATTTCAGCGCCATTTCAGCGCCAAATTATCTAAAAATGACTCGTAGCTCAACAGTGTTAGCTATATATCTGTTTTTATTTTTTATTGTTGATAATATTGTATATATTAAAATGATAGGAATTCTCTACCCAGAATTGTCATTCCTTGCATATACATACAAGCTCTGTAAGTGTCTCAGCAAATTACAAGAGTCTTAAAAAAACCAACATAAATCTGTACTCGATAATAATTCAGTAAACACAACGGGCCAGTTGTTCAAAAATTTAACGAAATTTTCCCTGTTAAGTTAACGGAGAAATGTTAACTATCCGTTAAATCCCCGTTAAATGTTTTCGTTAGTCAAAAGCTGTTGTTCAAATATTTTTCCGTTAAAAAAATGTTAAAATACTCGTTATAGTTAATGGACCTTTGAGGAGCATGTGATTTACTGTGCAAAATATGCACATTTTATAGCTTGATACCATGGGATATTAGAACATGTTCAACAAATGGGACGCGTCCGTACCTTCACCTAAATTTTCCAAATCTTTTTGCACGAACAAATATTTACATTAAAAATAAACAGAGTTTGCCTTCTACTTTTGCGACAGTTCTCCCTTACATGAAAAATCTTAGTAAAATTATTTGTAAACCGGAGACAAAAATTTAAAGTTATTATAAACCTGAGATTTTAGGAGACAACTTGCCATTTTCAAATTCAAAATCGGTTTGCGTATTTTCTCCTTTGCGCGTTTTATGGTGAATGATTTGTGCCATGTCGTGATGGCTGGGCAAAGACACGACAACATGATAAATACCTTATTTTTGTGTTGTCGCGTGGCCGCACGAAGAGACGACAATACTACAAAGTTTACGCGACAACTCGACATTTAGAGGGCGCTGACACAACATATTTATGTGTCGAGTTGTCATGTTTTTTTTACTTCACGTCCTCGCGTTCTTCGTGTTGTTTTTATTCTTTCAGTTAATGTTGATTCTGATGTCAGTAGGTCAAAGGTCAAGGTCGCCGTGACCCGATCATGAAAATCCATTTCCGCAACTCCTAAGTAGACATATGTTGCAAATATCATGAATCTTAATGAGTGGACTGCATGAGGTGAGAGGATGATCCTTATTGCTTCTCAGAGGACACCCATTTAACTATACAGGATCATTCAACTATTAATATTTAATTTCAGGGAAATTCACCTTCATAGGTAAATGCTGCCTGGCCAGGATCTAACCATGACAGTTTGGGGTTCAGTTTATCAGTACTTAGTGATTTCTTGGAAGCAAATAACAGAGACCTCGAAGATGGCGTGATTCTAGGAGATAGTGGGTACGAAAAAATAACTTGAAGTTTATGAACAGCAGCTAAAGTGATAATTTTAACAGGAGTGACTACTCCTTCCTATCTCAACTGGAGAGAAAAACGTATTATCATTGGTTGTTTCCCTTTAACTTGTTACACCCATCGCGGAGGTTAAGAGGGTGTGTATGAACTTAACACCATCTAATCGAAATGTATCTGTTAACTAGTTTCACTTGTCAGTCATTCCGGCTTTAGACACAACGTTTCCGCCCCCCCCCCCCCCCCCCCCCCCCCCCCACCCCCACCACCGTAAGTACTACCCCCTGAATCAAATATAATGAAATTTCGTGAGTGGACGGTCAGTCCGTTCTGTAACTCCTCTCAATATCATGAAACTTCATAGGCTTACTGCCTATAATGCGAGAATGACCCACACTGGTTACATGTTATCTTAAATGTGTAATGTCAAGGTCACGCACAATCCCTGTCAATTATTAAATAAGGTCAAGTGCCTGAAGTATATGTCGGTGACATTTTTTGTTTTAATATATAATATACAATTATAAATAGGTTTAAAGAAAGAGTAGATCACCAAATAGATCATGTCAAGGACATAAATGTGTCGATTCTTACAATGGCGGGACGTATTACTGGTTCTACCCAGGAAGTGGTCTACCTACACCACAACACATCAA